>JADDOH010023335.1:0-34694 GCA_016648135.1 Agrypnia vestita | reverse complement strand
TTTATTTTTTGTGTTCCAATATCAATCATTACTGGAAAGTGATCCGTGATAGTAGTTTCACATACAATTCCTTTCACCAAGAATTTGCTTTTAAACATAATATGGTCTAAACATGCGTTACCTCTTGTTGGGTTGCTGATGGCAGGAACGAAACCTTGTTCAGCTAACATGGATAGGTATTCAGATGCATTTGTGGTGGGAGTACTTGCAGTTATGTCAATGTTTATGTCACCTGCAATGATCATTGTTGGGTTTTTGACCATTGTGAGTAGCTCTTCAGAAAGAGAATTTGTGTATTCATACGCATTTTGGAAGGACGGTGGTCGATAAATCCCATATATGTAGGTACCATTACACAAATTAATTTTTAAACAATTGGCGTCACTTATATCTGGTTCAGTTACTTCGACATTTAGATTTGCTTTAATGTATGTTACAACAACGTCATTTTGGTTATAATGTTTGGAGGTTTTATGCCCGGTGTATCCTGGTATCGTCTGTATTGTGTCTTTATCTTTTAACCAGCATTACGTAAGAATAATGATTTGAAAGTCTATATTTAGACGATGCAGTAGTACAAGAAGTTCGTCAAAATTATGATTTATGCTTCGTATGTTCATATTTAGAATCTTAAGTGTGCTAGTGCCTCTACAAAAATGTTGTTTACAGTTTTCTGGTTGGTCCACAGTTTTAGTGGTAATTGGTTCAAAGGAATCTATTTGGTTTACCAGATCAATTATATTAGCCATTCCATATCTTTCTGTAGTAAATTTGGATGATTTTTTTGTTACACCAACATTCTGTACAGGTAAATATATCCGAATCATATTGTGTGCATGTTTCAGGTAAGGGGACTATTATAGTTTGCGAAAGAGCGAATGCCTCTATATCTACCGCGAGATTATTAATATTCATTTTTGTCACTCTGATGTCATGGGTACCGATCTGTAAGCTTTTAAAGTGAAAAGGTTTCATTAAGAGTTGGTAGTAAATACCTACATATTTGCAATGTACATGATTGTTACAGGATGCGGGTATATAGGGTAAGTTCATTTTACAGGAGTAGAATTGAATTACGATATTGCTTAAACTTATTTTTGAAAGAATATTTTGCTATGTAAGTGAAATGATAATGGTTTATTATGAACTGTTTTACCTAGGTATATTGTGGTATTACTATCAAGGTAGGTATATATTTTATAAAAAGTATGTGTTGGAAACAAAAATAAAAAGAAGTTTAAGAATGTTTTATGATTGCTTAGAATGATCTTATTGTCGAGTGTGTATCTTTTCAGTTGATATATAATGTTTTTAAATGCGTCAGTGTAATTATGTGTTATTTGACACGACAGAGGAAAGTAATTCAGTTTGGTTTTTAGGTTTGTTTTGATATGACAACAAAATTTAATATTTATGAAATATTGGAATAGGTGTCTATGATTTGCCCATTCAGAAAATTTTAATAATTTATGGTTTATTTTGCACATTAGTTGTTTATGGTTAACGCCTTTTGTAAAGACCATAGAAAAGAGAAAGTTTGTATACACCGCGAATCGGCAACTGACATTACAATTTTGACAGGTCCGTCTCCGATTTGATACAAAGAAATGGCTCACCGACATTTTTTCTTGTATATATACGTCCATTCTTAATCCAAACAAATTTTATATTTTTCTGGATGGCTATCTTCTTTGTTTCCGCTAGTAAAAATTTGCATTTTTTTGTAATGTGCTCGGAGATGTAAATAGGCTTGATTTCTTGGTTATTTTTAAAGATGGAAGTGTTTAGTGAGCGCTCATAACCTTTCGATTGTTTATTGTGAGATTTAACTCTGTCGAGGAATGTATCTCGACAGGTCCTGTTGGTAAATTTCACAATAATTGGGCGTGGAGTCTTTTTTGAGAAGTGCTGCCTCGCCCGTTGTATGGAGAGAATGTCGCTCATCTGACCTTCCCAGTTTATAGTTGAGATAATGGTTTTGACACTGTGAGTGAGATCAGCGGTTGACTCTGCCGAAGTTTCATGGCATCCACGGATTTCGATGTTGGTGGCTAATTGTTGATACTCCTGTTCGTCAAATTTATTTTCCAAGTATTCTATTCTTTTAACTAATTCAGATTGCTTTTGTTGAACTTTTTCTATCTGATTGCATCTAGACTCGATATTGGTAATTTTTGTCTTTAGGTCTTCGTATTGGTTGCTTACAAATTGTATAGCCTGGAGGATGCTTGTATTTTGATCTGAAATTTGTTTCCATTGCTTATAGTTTTCAGAAAGTTTACTCTCTAGATAATCGATTAAGGAAGATCGCAGCCCCTCTATGTTACTGTTGTAGAGTGCAGCTGAGTTGGCATCGATGGTGATAAGTGATGTATCATTAGCTTTAGGGGATGGATTGATAATTGAAGGCTCCCCAGAATGTTTTCTATCACTTTTATCTTTTTTGCAAGGCGGGCAAATCCATGATTCTATGTTTTTTGTCGACATCTTTTTAAAATTTTCTTTAGAGATATTTGTACAATCTGTGTGGTAATAACTTGAGCATTTTTTGCAATGAAGTGTCTGTTTAATATTTGTTACTGTGAACATGCATATATTGCAGACAGCCATTTCTGGATTCATTAGCTGTTACAATTTAAATAAGGTTAATCTTTTGAAATTTACCTTTGTTAGTAGGTATGTGTCAGACGACAGCTGGTTTTGACAGGTCAGTAATTTTTTCAAAGAATAGATGTTTTAGGTGTACACTTCACTGGTATAGTATTTGGAGCTTAAGTTACTTTAATACTGTTCTGTTTAATAGCGTTTTAGGTCACTTTTATTATTTAATTTTACTTTATTTGTAAATTTTTGACGAAGAATAAAAGTAATGATACTGTAGGTAGTACAGGAAACGGAAGAGGGATGAGGTATAACATAATAGTTTAAAAATAGATAAATAAAACTTTATATTGTGCACATGTTGAGTTTTATAAAAAACCACTACAAGAGTTTTGAGAAGAGCAGTTCCTTTCATCATCAGGCGAATTCAGTAGGGGGCGGGGCATGGAGATAAGAGAGAATTTAAGGCCTATAACGGGAATATAGACAATAATGGTGAAAAGTATAGGAATACTTATTTAACAGTGTTTTCTCCAAATTTAATATTTTCTCTATTTCTGCGGTTTCCAAATTATTCATATTTTTTCCCTTATAAGGCACTGAGTGGAGAAATTTTGGGTTATGCCTATAAAAAAGAGTAATTTGTTTCGTTTATGAGATTAGAAATTCAGAGAAATTGTAGTTTTTTTTTAAGCATCGGTAATGTTCTTTCATTCAAGGTTATTTTGATTTCTCGCGGTTTGGCGAATACATTTATTTAATGTTTTACCATGATTCTATGTTTTTTGTCGACATCTTTTTAAAATTTTCTTTGGAGATATTTATACAATCTGTGTGGTAATAACTTGAGCATTTTTTGCAACGAATTGTCTGTTTAATATTTGTTACTGTGCACATACATTGATTGCAGACAGCCATTTCTGGATTCATTAGCTGTTACAATTTAAGTAAGGTTAATCTTTTGAAATTTACCTTTGTTAGTAGGTATGTGTCAAACTGCACAGCTGGTTTTGACAGGTCAGTAATGTTTTTCAAAGAATAGATGTTTTAGTTGTACACTTCACTGGCATAGTATTTGGAGCTTAAGTTACTTTAATACTATTCTGTTTAATAGCGCTTTAGGTCACTTTTATTATTTAATTTTACTTTATTTGTAATTTTTTTACGAAGAATAAAAGTTGTGATACTGTAGGTAGTACGGGAAACGGAAGATCCAATTTTGATAATAACCATTTGATAATAACCATTTGATAATAATCATTTGATAATAATATTTGAGAATAACCATTTGATTCCAGATTCGCGTGGACTGTTCAGGAGACTTTCATAATGTGAAGATTGTTTTTAGACTCTCGTGACAATATTTTTCTTCAAGGTCTATAAATTAATTAAGTCATAAAATATAACATTTACATATTGTTATATTCTTGCCTGCTGGCTGCAAATGTAGTTTCGCAAGATGCTTGTAAAATTATATACGTATAGTTATATTAATTAATTACGATTTATAAACAATAAAAAGCAAATAAAAAATAAGCCGAAGACGACAGCAAAATGGTTGATATTCACCGTAAATTTGAAATAGAGCGTAGTAAGCCATATAAAAGTCTTCATTTTGGATCGATTCGATACGAACCGTACGTAAGAACTGTACCATTTTAATTATCACGTCAATTTTTTGGTCGAAACCACTTTGAAATTTTGAACCAATCACCGTTCGTCATGGATGCATAGGCAGTGGCGGCAAACGGTGTCAGCTATATTGCACGATACGACTTTGATAGTCATCCTTATCGCTTTTCTCCTCTCTTTAAAAAAATTGAGGGGCCCTGCAAGCGCTTTTGTCTCTGCCAGTAATATCGCAACACGATACGAAGTACGACTGAAATTACAAGGACTATCTCATACTGAATGACATAATCCTTGTTCAAATAATCAACAATCATTATTGCCGTAGTATGTATGTTTGTCCCTAACGCTACACTTGTAATTAATGCTGATAGACGGCGCCGTTAGTATACTTTCAGTAAACTTTTTGGTACTTCATTCATAGCAAACTTTTAAGCAATTTATCATATTACCAAAAATAAATTCATGGCGCTATCATTTGGAGAACAAACCACGTAGATTTTTTAAAAATGATTCTATTTATTTATTTATTTACGCTTCAAAGGCTAAGAGGCCCAATTACAGAAGAGAAAAACAACACAAAACACCCAGGCTTGAGTAAATCGCATGGATTAATTGTGACCTCACCGGGAATCTAACCCGGAACCCGTGTGAGAGGCCAGTATCATACCCGCTGCAGAGAACAGACCACGTAGATTTTTTGAAAAGAATGAAGAAGAAGAAGAAGAAAGTATTTAAAGTATATTTAAATTCGAAACTGATAAAACCTCATTTATCCATGGATAAAAAGTATTCAGCGTATAATTTTGCACGAAGCCAAGTTTTTCGTGAGATTATACCACTCCTCATGTAACGGGTGCACGGTAAAATCATCCACCTTAACTTCTCGGGGTTTTTCATTATTCACGTGTACGATAATATGTTACATTGCGCGATGATAAAGTCTCGACCGGGTTCATGCGGACCACCCGGTTCCGAGATGAACTTATCTTGAGAGTGCAAATGTTCATAAAAAAGCAACACCTTCTCTATATTTGCTCGGTTTTAGGACTTTAGTTTCGTTACAGATGTGAAAAACATATATTTATTCTATAAATCAATAACACAAAAAGTTTTATAAATTAAAAAAAAAAAACTTAAAAACTGTTTTTAGGCCATAGTGATTATTTGTGATGTCAACTGCTTTTGATATCACCGTATCTTCATAAATACTGATTCAACTGTTCCACAAATAAAATATGTAAATAACTCAAATAATCAATACGACAAAAATCACACACGATATTTTTGGTTCTGTAATCAATTTTTAATAATAAATGAACGATCGTTCCAGGTGTTTAGGCCATTTTCACCTGATTATCGTCCATCCATTTGAAAAAATTAAATACAGACTATGAATCGTTATTGCTTTTCATTGTGTTGATTGACAATAGAGTTCTATAAAATGAATGTCGTCTGTATTCAAAAAATAAAAGAGTAATTCAAATATTGGGTGGGGGCATGAACATATTTGAGGTGAGGTAATGGGGTGGACATTTGACAGCGACATTGAATTGTGGAAAATATTAAATTATATGTTATTCTTTAAATTTAATTGCTTATTAATTAAATAAGAATGTATGTTTTCAGTGATTTTTACATTTCATATATTTCTAACTAACTTACCATCACGTAATTTCCAGATGGTAGGTAGAGATATTGCGTTTGGTACACGCTACGCGATTGAAGGAACACGTTGGAGCAATTAAAAACAACAACTCTAATACATCGGCAATCTGCGAACATGCATCCAAAGGGAATCTCTGTCACTTCATCAGATTTGACAAGGCAAAAATCTTATCAACAAAACCGTACCTTATACCCAGATTAGTGAGGGAGTCCACTGAAATATACAAACATCCCAATTTCAATGGAGATGACAGTTATAAACTATCAAGTATTTGGCGCCCTGTTCTAACGACACTGATTCAACCCTTGAGAGAAGTCGCAGTAAAATCCGCCGACGTAACTAGTACATATTGCACACTGACGACCTCTATTGTAGAAGAAGAGAACACTCCACAACAAAGTGCATACAATTTACGCCCTAGAAAGCAGCACCTTTAATCAGTCCGACCTCCACCTCCGCGGGCAAAGGTCGTACTTTTGATGACGTTGAATAAGTATCCAACGAAACGTCGAGATTCGCTTCTCGGTAATACATACGGTGCGTATAAATTATCCGAAATTACAGTTAAATTCATATATCTTCTCATGCACGCTCTTCGGTTGTTGAATCTTCTGGTAGATCGATCCTCCAATATATGGTTTTTCTGATCCCGCCAGATCTTTCACGGACGTTCTTTTTTCTTGCTACTCTCAAAACTCGCCTCATGAATTTTCTTTACCATCCTTTACTAGTTCGTCCATTCCACATGGCCAAACCATCTCAGCGATCCTTTCTTTTTTCGATTTTTTACGCTACAGTGGAGCATTACATTAATTTGTTATATTTTCATTCTCCATTGTACGAAGATTTTCAACATATATCTACCTCATTCAGTCTACTTCCACTCTTTAAATGTCAGGCTTCACTTTCATACATCAGAGTTGGCATCAGTCTGTCCGGTTTCTAAGAATTGGGGATCACTGGGAATGTATAGGAAAAATGTGCGAGAGTATGATCTCCAATGAGATGGATACAACCTTGCTTTTTGTCGCTTTAAACAGGGCATAGAATCGCAAGAGTGTTGAAACAGATTATAGGACAAAGGCGTTGTATCATTATAAAAAGATGAGAGAAATCTCGTCATGAAAATAACTTATTTATTTTTATGAAGTCATATTTATGAACGTACACTCGCGAAACTCGAATAGACTTTAAAGAAGTATTCACGCCAAAGAAATTTAAAAAAGGATTGAAAACCGGCACTCGAAATCCGCGCCCGACATCTTAAAATCCCAGAGTTGGGTTAACCCGCTAGTAAAACGCTCCGAGTAAATTATTCTCAAGAATGCAGTCAGGAGAAAGTATTCCACACTTTGTTGGTAAAATGTGCCACGGCGAACCGGGGATGGGCTGCTTTTTTAATTCAGCCGAGGTGAGCTGGTGGTGATAAATGGAAGGAACAACGCAGTTACAAAGTAAGAAAACTTGCATTCTGTGGATGGAAATTCAAATCATGTCGAGAATTCTTACTTCTCTATATTACATATTTTATTTAGCGCATTTTTTACTTACATAAAAAATCAGTGTATTTTAAAAGTTTTTTTATTATAAAGTGTATACGTGGTTTAACGCAAAATAATTCAACTATTTTAATTTCGCGGGCTGTAAAAGTCTAATTGTATGAGTATACTTGTCCCTAGATATTGATAGCCATATTGAATTTGTACTTTATTGAGAGCTGTCAAAAAGGTTACGCGTGTTTTGTTGATCTTTGTATTATTCCCAAATATGAAAAAATCATGAAAAAGTAACGTTTTTCTAAAATTTTGACAACATTGTTGAACTTTTAAATTATGTTGAAGCTTAAATTTTTTAGTTTAAATTTATTGAAAAAAGTGTAGAAATTAAATCCATATTCGTACTTAACCCAGGCTCCTCAGATACCGCCTGAGATGTCCGAGCGCGCTGATATTGAGTATATTTGCGGTCATATCATGCGTTGTCTTTGGACATGACCCCGGAGTTATGGGTGCCATTATTTTTGAAAATTTCCTTCATATTTGTGTCCAATTTTTGTTTTTTTGGTTTAACTTCAAATCTAGGGCTGATGATCTTAAATTAAAAAGCTAATGACATCCGCCACTGCAAAATTAATTAAATCTATGATTCCGCACATGTAATTCGGTAGTAGATGAAACAATTACATAACGGCACAAAAACTCTTGACAATATCTGTCTCCGACACGGTATTACTACAAAATACATCCATAATTATATATCCTACTTTTGAGTCGGTATTGCAAGCCAGTAATTAATCTAATGCAAATTAAAACACACCCTCGTAGCCCAGTGGACATGACACTGGCTTCTCACACCGAGGGTTCTAGGTTCGGTTCTCGGTGAGATCACAACTAATCTATGTGATTAATTCAAGCTTGGGTATTTTGTGATGTGTTTCACTTCTGTAATTGGGACTGTAGAATTATTATAAATTTTTAAAAAAGACCACCCTGTTTTGGTATGGTATTGCTGGTCAATAATTAATCTTAAGATCAAAATGTACTCATCATATCAGCCATGATGATGGACCCTGCAATGGGATCTGAAACATCGCCAGATAGGTCATATAAGCGAAAGAATATCCCAGAAAACTACACACAGAAGCTTATTACATACATTTTTTTTTAAAATACGCTTAGGTCACTTGTATCTCATTAGTCTCTCAGTTATCAGTCGGATGTCAAAAATCGTGGTCCTAATTTGCGCGTGCAGTACGCGACTTTTAGCAACAACAAATGCCAAACTAGTATTTAATTACACAAGTTTTCTTCCTATTTTCTCTTAATAAGCCCAAGATGGCAGAGCTTGTTTGAAATATGAAATTAAGATGACAAACTTTCACTCCTTTGGACGCAATTATATCCCTACACCGATTAAAACATGTTTTTACGTCATAAAAAATAATCATTTCCCCTAAACAACACCGGGTACGTACTGGCCGCTGGTATCGCATGTAGCAATGGTATTTTAACTTTTAATCGATGGCACACTTATCGTCATTTTTATCTGATTATATCGAACTTGCAATTCGACGACAGCGATCAGTATTAAACCACAGTTATGTCTCAGTTACCAATTATCCATACAATCAAATAAATAACTGTACTATGGGTAACCGGTTAAAAAATAATAGTCTAACCATTACAAATGAAATGAAACAGCAAATTAGTCATTATTATTCAGTTATTAGATTTCAGGGTTATCTAATGACCCCAAGAGGCCGAGAAAGAAAACAGATGAATTCGTTCGACATTGTTTTGAACAAAATACGAAAACAATCTTTTCGTGGTGCTTAATTATAATTTCTGATGAAAATCTCGAAAAACAGATGCTGCAAAGAGCATTACTTAATGAAATATGGATGAGTTCTTCTGGTAACTTATTAGTTTCTCCACCGCGCTGTCTGATGGAGATGGATGAAGGTTAATGAGGCGAGACGGTTTGCTGCGCTCATCAAACCGAAATGTGGCAACTCGCAAATAACATGTCATATGTCTCCCGATATAATAAAGATGCCTGCATGGGATGAATTTATCTTCATTCGCTAAGTTGTTTACTTCTGAGCGAGACACATTTTTATTAATTATACAAGTATTTTTCATAGCTTTTACAAGTCGACGTCCTTCTTTCGAATCGTGTTCAGGGGCCGTGCATTTCATCTTTCATGTTAAATGAAAATGTTCTCTTTCCCAGGAAAGGTAATTAATTGTTGTATGCTACATTCGCCCATTCGATAAGTTACCAACAAAACAGTTTGTCGCAATATTTCCTAGAAAATATTTTGAAAAATATACACATTGGACATGAATTACAAAGTTAAAAATATGACTGCTTCAATATATTAATAATGTAGTTTTTAAAAATATACCAGCAGTTAAATATGACCATACATTTAATTTTATTGGAAGGTTTAAAAATATTACATAGAAATCTTAAGGTTTTGCACGTTAACAATAATTAAGAAATACTTGAAATGATAATTTTTTACTTAAACGGAATTTAATTAAAATGCAATAAATAATCACATTTAATCTATAAGCAATTCCCAATTGAATATTTTCACATTCCATACACCATTTTATTTCATAATTAACTCTTTCAACTGTCCCTTCCCCCCCTTTTCATTAATAATTTTCATATATTCTGCATATTCATATTTTTTAATTTTAGTATACAATTCGTCTGGAAGAAGAGAACATTTTTTCGAATCATGTAGATTTCGCATCTAATAATTTGGTTTAAACTATGTTATTTGTCAATAATTTATTAATTATACCATCATAAAGTAAAAAATCTATCTTCATAAAAATTATTCATCGAAAAATTAAAAAAGGGTGATGAATTATCCATAATAATATAAAAAAAATCTATAATTATTTATTAATTATTCAATATAAATAATGAGTTAATAAATTAATTATATTTAAGAAGACATATTTATTTAAGATATTTAAGGATATTTTTACTAATGATAATTATATAAAAGATTAAGGAAGATATTTAAGAAAAATATGCGAGCAATAGTGTACAGTTTGCTTTGGCAAGCGAGAGGAGATCAAAGAAATCGAAATAGACTGAAAGCCATTCCAACGAGAGTGCGCTACCGTGATATGATCCAAAGTGATTCAGTGTGATAAGAAACGGCATATTCTAGAAAACAATTAAATTGTTCTACAGACAAGTGGAAGATTCTCGAGTGACGAGTGTGAAATCTGACTTTTTGTTTATAATAAATCTTCAATAAATTTTAAATATTTCATTTGCCTCCAACGACCGCAATGCCAGGACAATATATTAGAGAAAGATATAGCTTTCAGAGTGCTAAGATAATAAACATTCCAATGATATTGGCTAGCATAAAATGTTGTATTTTAATAATAAGGCATATTGAAATTCGGATAGATTTTGCGTTCTCTCAATATCATCCAAATTCAGAAACGGGGCTGTTTTTCAATGGTATTGATAAATAACAAACAGAAAGGGATTTCTTTGTTTACGGAGTCGGAAGCTTTGGTGCAAACTTTGGTGGTTTTCTACCAATACAGAAAAAAGGGGAGAGCACAAACAGAAGACAGATGATTGGAACGAATCTGAGTGGGTGTTGTATCCACTCTCCAGAGAAATCGGCCGAACAAGGTTAATGGAAATGAATGAAAAAGTTTCATCGTAAAAAAGTAACGAACATCTTTTTTACATGTTCATTATACGTGCCCCGCTACCCTGGTTGTTTGTATGAAATATTATTCTCTACAAGCGGATACATAATTGAAATACTAACTGAATCAAGGTGCTGCTGTAATAAACTACTTCGGAGATACTGGGGGTTTGAGGGGATTACAAGCAAACGCGCCACTCTGCGTATGACGAGAATACAAGGTGACGTATTTGAATACGATTATCTGACACAGAATGTCAAATTTCAAAAATGTTCAACGTGTCACATTATGTATTCTGTAAAACTAAATGTCTGTCTATTCTATGTACAAAATAAAGCAAAAGCTTATTTGAAAAAATAAACAATCATATATTTTTTTAAATATATAACGAGCTAGTCCACAATAATTTATAGGTAAATTTTCCGTATTCATTATGAGTCTAAAATGGTGAGGCATATGGAGATATGCGACATCAAAGTTTTTAATATTTCTGACTTTTTTGTATAATGTTGAACTATCATTACAGTAACTTAAATATGAAAATGAAAAATCCATTCATTTTAATACAAGTCAAATAAAATGATAAAAACCTTCCTATTCCTTTTGAGAAAAAATACATTAGAATTTTTCTTAATCGATGAAAGTTAATGTAATGATAGTCAAAAGTTTTGTAAAAATATATGGTAGAAATATTGAATAAAAATGCAAACTTTGATATTGCATACTATTGATGTTAGGTCATGGTTATTGTATTGTGGGTTGTACTGTAAAGTATTGTGGGTTCTCTCTGTTACACGCTGTATATGTATATACAAAAATTGGTAAAACACATTTTTTGAAAAATAAAAAAATATATTAAAAACACTTGCAAAATCTAAAGAAATAACAGTAAGTCAAAATCTTTTTGAAAATATAATAATAAAAAATCTAGTAAAAACCACATTTAAAAAATAAACAAAATTATAATTATAATAATTAAAAGTAAAAATACTCTTACAACGAAAAATGTCATAGGAAGCCATAAGAAAGATGATTGTAAACGGCAGATAATGACAATGTTGATGATATTTATTTTTGCCGTCGACTTTCAGAGCTTTCAGCCCGAGAGCTTTCAGAGTCGGGGCAGATAAAATGAGCATTAATCTGTCCCGGCACTCCATTATCTTCACGCCAATAGGTCATAATGACATTGACCTGACCGAAGTAATCAATTTAAACTATTCACAGATCGGCGAGAATAATCCAGTGGGGAATAAACTATCCCGCGTGGTGGGGACGTTTTAGTGCCCGAGCCATAATGCGGACTTAATCTACAGCTGTCATCTGGCTTAATCGTTCAATTCATTTTCAGCTACATGACCTCCGCTTTCAGGTCCCAGCGTCACTTTCGGGAGCCGTAATGTTAACTTAATTATTATTGTAATTCATTCACGAAATAAAATTGCCAATCACTTTATGCAGTGCGGCGCGACCGCCGATGAAATTTTTAGACAAAATCCGAAATATTTATTTTTTTCAAAAATGATACGTCGCTTGTCACAGACATGTATGCCATGTCACTCGGGGCGTGCAGTCAAAATATTGAAGCGTGAGAGGTAGACACTTTGAAAAATACAAAACTACATATTTACCTGACAGTATTGTCACGGGACGTGACTTTGTGAGACTAATGAAAACACTGGAAATGAATAAACTATTTAAATAAATAAAACTAACTTAGTTAAACACCACTAGTATTTATTTTCAAATCCAACCAGGTTTCGCTACGACCGTAGCTTCATCAGGGAAATTCTTAACTTGTTAAGAGAAGTTAAGATTCTCCCTGATGAAGCTACGGTCGTAGCGAAACCTGGTTGGATTTGAAAATAAATACTAGTGGTGTTTAACTAAGTTAGTTTTATTTATTTAATTATAATGTCTCACCACCAAGTGTTCGCTTCCTTCGAAAATAAACTATTTATCAATATAATCGATTGATTGTTTTAATAAATTGACAAAAACGCTTATTTAATTTAACAATTGTCTCGAATTTACACTATTTTATAAACTCTTTATTGTCGCTGGGTAACACTCGAGAAATTTTTGTTCAACTGTCGCACAAAAGTAAGCACTTAATTTTATCTGTCGCTTATCTATCTGTTGTTTTACGACACTTGATGGTAACACTGTTTCCTCCACCTCGCCGCTAATGCCGCATCCGTAGAATCAAAACAACATTCGCGCACCGCGGCCTGAGCCTGCTATTTATACGCAATCATGTTAGTTTTTTTGAATTCTCGAGAACATTCTTTTCATTTCTAGTATTAAGGAGAAGGTTTCCATCGCTCCTAGGCTGTTTCAGGTGTCTCCCGAATGTTGTAGATAATACTAAAGTGTTGTAAGGTGTTTTAGAACTTTCTATAGTATTATTCCAAAGTGACTTTACAAGATTTCGGACGATACGCATTTCCTTCCGCTTACCATTTCGTTACGGTATACATATTATGATATCCTCGTATTTGAAGAGAAAGTTATGATATGAAATCAGCTCTTAATATGGGACCCCAATTCGATAATGAAACTACTCATAACATTTATCAAAGCACCTCATAATTAGTTTCAAGTTGTCTAAACTATACGAAATAAGTTGCATCAGTTGTGGTGTCACAGATGCACTAGGACGCCCTTAGTTTGTTGTCACAAAAATTTGACTTGTGCACTTTGTGGCCACTTGTTTACAGAAAATTTCTATTAAAACTATGTGTATCCTCAATATCCTATCCACTAGTAGAATTATTTAATCAACCTCTGGAATTGGGCACTTTCCCCGAAGCCTGGAAATTTAGTTATCTTATTCCAGTATTTAAAAAGGGTAATAAGAGTGATGTCTCCAATTATCGTCCTATATGTATTTTATCCACCATACCTAAACTGTTTGAAAGTGTTGTTCTAGAAAATATTTCGAACGATATAAATAAAATAATTGTTCCTAATCAACATGGTTTTACACCTGGCAAATCCACTTTAACGAATCTTTTATTATATCAAAGTTACATTACTAATGCTTTATCGCAGAAACTACAAGTTGACTCTATATACACTGATTTCAGTAAAGCGTTTGATAAGGTGGATCACAACATATTGTTATTCAAACTTAATAAAAAAGGTATAAGGGGAAAATTTTTAAATCGGATAAAATCATATATTTGTAATAGAGAACTATTTGTAAAAATAAATTCTTTCTCTTCCTTTAAGTTTAGAGCAACCAGCGGTGTCCCACAAGGTTCTCATCTAGGACCTATCTTGTTTTTATTATTTATTAATGACATTATTACTGTTTTTCATGATATGAACATTTTAATTTTTACTGATGACATGAAAGTGTTTAAAGTGATACGAAATATTCAAGATTGCCAAAAGATCCAATTTAATTTGGCCAATCTGAATTACTGGTGCAGTACTAATAAACTCCTTCTAAATATTGACAAATGCCAAATTATACGCTTTCATACAATTAAAAATCCTATCATTTTTAACTACTCGATTAATGCCACTCCCTTGAAAACCGTTACTGAAATTAATGATCTTGGCATTTTATTTGACGAGGAATTGTCATTCGTAAACCATATCAATAATATAGCAAACAAGGCTATGAAAACACTTGGCTTTGTTCTGCGCTCTTGTAATTCCTTCACAAATATTCAAACGGTCAAACTCCTTTATTGTTCTATTGTTAGAAGTCAAATCGAATACAACTCATCTATCTGGTGTCCCTATTACAATGCTCATGTTCATACAATAGAAAGAATTCAACATAAATTTTTACGCTACATAAATTTCCGTCTCCATATCCCAATAGAAAATCTTAACTATACAAACTTATTATATTTTACCGGTTTATTGCCACTATCGGACAGGAGAGTTTTATCCAATCTGATTTTATTATATAAAATTGTAAACTCGCATTACCACAGCCCTGAAATTTTGTCCTTAATAATGTTCCATGTACCCAGTCGAACTACTCGAGTGCCGACGCCTTTTTACTGTGACAATACTAGAACAAATGCTCACTACAACTCGCTAGTACCTAGAATACACAGGTTAGGTAACAATTATACAAACATAGCGGACGTGTTTGGTTCTGGCCTGTCACAGTATAGGGGCGCGATACTGAGAGCGCTTCATTCCGCCATAATGTAAATTATATACACTTTCTTTTTTTTGTTTTTCTCTCTGTTTATATTATTTTTGCAAATAACTGTTATATACCTACATATGTAAAAGCCTATTTAGGCGTAAATGAATGAATAAATAAATAAATAAATAAATAAAAATATTAAAAACTATTCACAGTGAATAGACACTTAAGTTGCTATTTAAGTGTTCTTTACAACTACGATAATTAAGTTACGTTTATTTTTAATTCAATGTGAGAACAATACGCGTGTATTTTGATGCCCTTAAATGTAACCAATATGGAACCGCATTCCAAAATAAATATAAACAATATAACTTTGTATTAAAATATTTATAAATTGATTCTTATTTGCCTATTATATATTTTAGACATGCCTCGTGCAATATTATCATCTTACTAAAAGACCTCGGACCGAAAAGGCTCTAAGGACATTCCCAAAATAATGCTGAAAAGGTTTTTGACATGTAAGTTGTTACATCCAATGAAGTAGTAAAAAGTAATTAACTTAAAAAAAATACAATTTTACCATCTGTTTTGGAAGAATGTCATATTAGATATTTATTACAGATAGAAAAAATATTATGTATTTTACTGCATGACTCGTAGCGACGTAAAACAACTCGCTTATCAGTTTGCTAGAGTGTGCTGAAAATTTATATAATAATTTTATTTGTGATTTTTGTAAGTGAAAATAATGTATTAAAATTTAAATTCTTCCTTATAAGTAATGTAGGACTCTAGGTTCCATATAAGAGACACTTGTAAAGTTTTGTTATTTTACTTTTTATAAATAAATCCGTACATTTTAATTATTTTTTTTTCTTTTTCTATTTCTGTTTTGAAACTGCTATGTAAAAAGTAGATATATAATTCAAAAATTTCAAATGTTTCACCTTTTCAAGAGAAGCCTATTTTGCATTTTTTTCGGAACAAAGTTCTGTGAAATTTAAAGCCAAATTATTGAATCAATTAAAAAGACATACAGAAAAACTTTGTTCTGAATAAATTGCAAATTCACAATAAGAATGTGTTCTTGAATATAATATAAGTATGTTGTATCAAATGTGTCCAAAAATAAAAATGATTTAAACGGTTAATTCTGGCGTTCTTTAGCGGCAGGAGCACAAAGTTATTTGTGCCTACCGTACCAGAAAAAGATTACTCTAAAAATGGATATTAAATGTTAATCAATCAATAAATGAGACTTACAGATAAGATCGATATATTCACGGAAACATACAAGGCCGCTAAAGCGTAATTGGATAACGCGCCTGCCCCGGAAAGGAGGAGATCCATGGTTCGAATCTCGGTAGCAGCCAAATATTTTTTTGTGGATTTGATTTTTCTGTATATATTTCTAATTGATTAATTGAGATGTACAAATTTTAATAAAGTGATCCATGTATATTTTCATTATAATATTATTTTGCAATACGTATTATACGTGTTTGTAAATATGATGACATTTTTACAATTATAATTATCATTTTATCCATCCAGACAAAATTTTGTGCTTCTCCTTATTTGTCAGAATATTAAGTTGTTTTTTTCCGTCTCTCTGCCTGGAGGACCTATTGAAATATGTTAAATTATTCGCAACTTGAAGCTGAGAGAAATTTTAATTGAATCGAAAATATTGTATCCTCCCATACATTTTTAATTTATTTGACAGATTTATAAATTTAATGCAATAAACAGCGAATATTACGGAGACAAATTTTATTTTCTTTTTAATATTAAACAATGCGCTCGATACTTAATTGGCGGGTTAGTTTGAATTAAAAAACATTATTTATGTACTTACCTAATACGAGTATTAATACAACGTTATGTGAAAAATAAATACTGTTTATCATTTTACTGAAAATATTCCGGCGTACATGATAATCTTTATTAATAAAAATATTAATGTTCGTTTGTACAAAATCGGTAATCTGTGAAAGTTCTTCACCAATTGCTTTGAAATTTTGGCACAACGTTTCATTCAAATATGAAAATGATTTTACATACTTACTTTTTTTTATATTTATATTAAAAAAAATGTAAATTTTTGATTGTAAAAAATCTTAAATCTCTTAAAATTCTTCAACTATTTATTGCTTTGAAATTTTGAGGCAACGTTCCATTTGAATTTGTACAAATCATTTGAAAAAAATTAACCCATAAAAACCAAGTTTTTATTATACTCCTTTTCTTTGTAAAATATAACAACAATTAAAGACGAATTAAAACATATAACATAACACTAAACTTACAGTAATTTAATATATTTCTAAAATGCCAGATGTTTTGAGCTTTGCAAGACACTTCATGCTTTAAAGATTAAATTCTAAAAACATTTGTCAATCAATTTAGATTTTCGACATTCGTAGTGAAGTACCTATTATATATACCGACGGAGTAATTCAAATTTAGAAAATATTCCGCGACGTTATCGGGCCGCCGTTGCTAGTAATCAAACTTTTCTAATGATTCCAATTTGCAAAAACCAATAAAATTTCTAAAAATCCGATATCATACTATAATTATTAATTTTTTTAACGAAAATTTGATAGATCTTCTTGATCGTCGCCACCAGTCTACTTGCCAAGTTTCAGCTCGATTGGATCACGGGAAAAGGGTTAAAAATCGATCCAAAGTTTTTTCACCCAGCAAGCCGGCAAGCAAGCAGACGCCACGAGTTAAAAGAAAGGAAGTAAAAAGGCGTCGATACCTACCTTCCAACATTAATAAATATTTAAATATACCTAACATTTTCCGAATTCAAATTTTTTATTACATTCGGTTGTTTTAGCTTGAATAAAGGGTTTGAACCGATGAAAAAGTGCACTTCCGAGTTTATCGTTTTAAACGACATTATTCCGAGATTCATAAAAACCTTTAATATTTATCAATACATTACAATATTAAATACAAAACAATTTACCTCTACGATTCTTAAATAAAGTGGATTCACTGTAAAAACACAGTAAGTGGCTTACATTATGATGTAGTAAGTAGATTGCATTACAATTATGATTGTTAATAAATTAAATGCACTTTTCGGTTCTCTAAATCGGAATGTAAACCGAGGCGCAAAAAGCAAAATGACTAAATAAAAAAGAACGAGCGACGTTTTAAATATTTTGTCTCCTACCAATATTAATCGTGGAAGATGTTTATTTATATTAAGTGTATTCTTAAAATTCAGAAGTGATCAATTTAAGTTTTAAATTTCGACAGAAACTCCAGCTTTGTTAAGGAAAATTGACTTTCTTTGATTTCACAGAAAAGGCGAAAAAAAAATTTTTTTTAGTATTTCACGTAACTATTTCATTGATTAAAATCAATGAAATAGTTATCTAAAATTTTCCTAAATTTTCGTAAAAATTTGTTTAAAATATTTTTTTATAGTATAAACATCATCGTATGTATTTAAGTTAAGCCCCACACTTTCACTGCTGGTAGCGATCCCTAAAAGTCCCTTAGAATATCTGAAAAAAATACTCTGTAAGCTTTTAGACATAGGAAAACATATGAATGAGGGCCTCATAGAAAAAAAATAATTTAAAAATTTCATACATTTTGAAGCACCTATATAGTGTATTTTGTTTAATCTACCCAGTATTATGTTTAATCTGCTCACCTTGATTAATTATTAAAGTGAGTGTATTTTTAATATTTTTTCATTTCCGTGAACCTGTACAGATGTCGCCGTTGGTTATAAGATTTCTATATTTTGATTGAGTTTTTAAAGCAATATTATTTTTGTATGCGTGTGAATATGCCTGAAAATTCTTTAATTTTTTTAATTCCAGTTTTAATATATTCATAATATTTTGAATATATTCAAATTTTTCAAAAATATATTACTGCATTTCATTCCCAGAGGGACATCATTAATTAATGTCTCATAGAGACAAAGCTACATTTTTATGACTTTATTTTTTTTTTAATATATATACCTTATATTATTTATATATTATTTCCATACACGAGACGCCATCTTCCATCAAAGGGCAATATATTTAATAAATATATTGTGTTGAAAATAAATATTAATGTTTATGGTTATTGAAATGTGACAGGCTGCGCGGTCGCGCATACGCCGTGAAGTGAATTAAAAATAATCCGAATTTTCGGATTTCTAAGTTGGCTGCATCGTTCGCGCAGGGATTTTTTCGTGTCATTACCGGCGCCATTTTGACTGTCAGATTTTGCACTGGAGGAGCTCTAGAATTTTGTTGTTGTCGGCTGCTGGCCCAAAATTTGCCGAAGGTGACTACTTTAGCGAAGGGAAGAACTACATTTCAAAATGAAGACTACAACACACACACACGTTCATCAGTTTGAAGACTACAAAGTGTACACTACAATTGTAGTAAAAACTACTCGAAGTGAAGTAATTGTAGTACTACGAAATGAAGTGAAGTAATGAAGTAATTGTAGTATTAATGAAGTGAAGTGTAATGAAATGAAGTAATGAAGTAATGTAGTACTAGTGAGTTAATATTTTTTTCCCAAAAAAGGTCAACGAGAAAAATATTTAAGATAAATGACGATATTTTCTCCAAAGTACCATGGGGGGGGGGGAGGTTGTTACAGTTTCCAGAGATTTCTTCGTTTAGCTGCATCAACTTCCCAAAAATTTCACGTAAAAAATGCACTATTTAAAGTATGTTTCTCATACTTTCGATAACTTTGAAGGTGTTCGCTTTGAAATGAAGTGTACTATTTGAAGTTTATACTTTCAATAACTTTGTTATTTGTAGTTTGTAGTGTGCACTACACTTCAAAACGTGCGAAGTGTGCACTTCAATGTAATGTAGTACTACATTGTAGTAGTGAGTACAGAGCGGACCCATCACTAGACTACTTGGTAAGTAACCGTATGCTTCAAATATTGTTACGATACTGCAACAATAATTTCTCTGTCGTCAAAATTTTCTAAGGAAACCTTAGTACTAAGACATTTTCAGGGCCCGTAGCGCCCGCCCTTTTGGTGATGTCGGAGGAGGCCGAGATTCTCCTGGACGTTAATATGCAGCAGTGATGGACCGCACCCTTGCCCTGGTCATCTCGTGAGGGCGGCGAGGCTGGCGTTTAGGGCCAATGGCGGTCATCGTCGGAACCCGTTTGATGGTCATTTTCGATCCTTCGGAGCTCTCCAAGTGGGTATCCCTCAATTATCGTCCCTGTTGATACCACTTCGAGTGCTCACCGTTGATGTCGCATTGGAAAATTAACAGCCGGGGGTCGTCTACTCTGCAGCTGAATCTCGTCCACTCCTCATTAAGTTACATCTACCATGGAACTAGTTCGTTAAATCCAGTTTTAATTCAGTGTCTACTGACTTGTGAAATGTTGATTGCCTGCCTTATTTGTTTTATTATTTCATTCAATTTATTTTCAGAAGCTTTATGCCTAGTGTAGTGATCAATACTTCAATAATAAGGACTACTATAAGGTAAAAAGGTATAACACTGGCTCATTATTACTCTCAGTTCCGAGCGCAGGCGTCCGTCCAACCCACAGTATTTCGTACGACCAACTGCCCGCATTTCCGGTTGACAGTCACTCTCTCTACTAAGAGTACATGAGACAATGTATTATATCTATTCCATAGATACAAACACTACACCTCGGCTAATATATTTTAAAAGTGTACGGTTATGGAGAGTCAGCTTCTATTGCCAGATTTGTGTAAATCATCGGAATAGATGTATAATTTTCATTGATTTTCTGACTTTAAATGCTATACATTTTTACCGGAGTAGTCTGGTCCCTACACTTACACAGACACATTCATTTTCACACATTTCACTCACTCACCCAGCGACAAACCTGTACAGGTTCTGCCAATTGCGGAGTGAGCAAGAAATATAAACGAGATTTGTCCTGCCCGGCTGGAGCTAGCTGTTGGTGCTCGGCATTTCTTGTCGCATGGCGGTCTATCCGCCAGGGCCGTAGCAGTATATAGGATCCAGAACTTTTTATTACTCAATAGTTTGAATAAAAATAAATAAAATATTTGAATAGTTTAACTGATCAATTCTATTCAAAGAAACTCGAGGTTATAAAGTGACGAGTGTTCAAAGACGTGCCATATTTTCAGAAAAAACTTAAGAGGTTTTGAATATTAGCAGTTTTTTTTTTATTTCTGGAAAAGATAAAATTTCTCAGGTTTTATTGAAATAACTGGCATATATTAAGGTAAATTTATTTTTATAGGCACTCTAAATTTTAAACCGTACTTGATTTAATTTATTATTCCATTTGTTAAAAAGTGGAGAGAATTAATTTTAAGTAAAATACCTTTATAAAAAATTTACTTTATTTGGAAATAAGGATTTTACTTAGAAACGATGGAAAGTTGGAAATGAATCTGAAAGAAAGTTTAAAATCGTAAATAACCAAAAGATTAGTAAAACATTTCGTATAAAAAGAATCTTGGTTCGACTCATTCTTTGAATTTAAATTTATTTATTTTGATAAATTATAGAAGTCACATAAGATGAAACTATTTATACGATAATTGTGCATGGAAGGGTTTATGACCTTTATGTGCTGGTTTAAGTAATAACTTTACACATTTCAACTTTCACCAATTCCATCGTAAAAACATTAACATACTATCAAATTATTGAAAGTTATATGTTTGTTTTAAATTTGAAAAAAAATCAAGGATTTGAAAAGTCTGTGCTAGAGATATCTCTAGTTCATAACTTCGTCAATTTTGCTCTGATTGACTTGAAATTTTGACACAATATTTTTGCGATGTTAAACGTTCATTTAAAAAATTAAAAAATAAATGCAAAAAAAAATTAAATACCTTACCCCTCACCCCTTAACTATGTACTTTTTAGACGGCATAATAATGAAGGACTATCTTACCATTCTCTATGAATAACTGAAATACCGATCAATTGATCATAAAAAGAAACCAAACAGGCACTTCATCCTGAATATTGTCAGTTTGTCCTTACTTTTAAACATTTTTTGTTTTTAATTAGTTCATAATTTTTAATATTTATTTTTATAATTAATAATATTTATTTTAAATTATTTCAATTAATCATTTTTACTACATTTTTAGGTTACTTTGTGATGAATATAGGACCGTATGAACTCTTTTAACGATGGAAACTATTTCCCTAGTAGTATTTTCGGTCGATTACATTTGAAAATTTTTTGAAATATACAATGTTAGATATACTTCAATTTATATCTTACTATCTTACCCGCGCGGCTTCGCACGCGTAGATTTTTTTAAGTCACATTTTATCAATTTGTGCATTAACGTTGAGATATAGATAAATGTCGTCGCGGACTTTTTATAGAACTTTTTGATTTCTAAAGCTTCTCTATAGAATTTCAATATCTTCAATTCAATTCAGTTACCGTCTTACAAGGCTGCGGCGTTCGTAAAAAACGCTTCGCTCGACTGTTTTTTTATCGACTTTAGTTGTAAAATTATATCCATATACCTAGTCTTATACACATAACGAGGGATACAAAAACATAATCTTCACTTTGCAATTGATAACATCTTTAATTATGGAGAAGGATATTTCGAGAAAAATCATGTTCATAAAACAATTACGTTTTTTTTTAATTGTTGCTTTTTTTTCTCAAATAAACTGTTGAGAAGGAAGGATGAGAGTAGAAGGTAATAGATTAGAACAAATGGAAAAGCAATACCCAGGAGACAAGAGTTATATAGCCATCTGGAATTCAAACAAATCAATTACCTTTAAATACTCACATTCACCAAACTCGTTCGAATTAAGATTGAAAAATAATGGAGATAAATTAAAGAATTACTTTGTATTTTATAGATGGAGTTAGATAAAGTTAGTTATGAAGTTATTTATGAAGAAATTTCGTCTTAAAGATCACAATAATCCTCCACTACCTGCAATATTGGTCAAAATAAGTCATGAATTACCAACATACATATTTTTTCCATCTCTGTTCCAGGTAAAAATAAGTAAGTGAATATCTTGTGTCTATTTATACTTATTTAGTGGTAAAACTACTTATAATATGAACATTTACAAAAATTTTAATATCGCATTTTGAATGTTCAAACCTCTTTATTTCAAAAAACTACTCCAATTTTACTTAGTATGATTTATCTTTGAAGGGACGTTATGTGGAGTATAAAGCAAAGGCAGCAATATACAAAAAAATAATGCAGTCAGGAGTTACGAGGATTACTAATGATAATTAATAATGTACTGAATACAAGATTTTATAGGAAACAGACCACAAAATAATATTTTTAGATAGATACATAAAAATATAAAAATTTGAATTTAGAACATTTTAAATTAGTAATACTCGATGACTACACTCAAATTTTTATTTTATTTTTGTATGATACGAAATAATATGATTTTTTGTAAGCCTTACAAACATCCAAAAACTTTCATTCACTCTTTTCCATATAAAAACTGCTCCTCTGTGAGATATCTATGATATATCTTGAAATAATATTGGGTTTTAAATTATACAGAATGAATAAAGAAAGGAAAAGGGTCACTAGGTTAGGTTAGGTTAGGTTAGGTTAGGTTAGGTTGGGTTAGGTTAGGTTAGGTTAGGTTAGGTTAATAATAGGTTATGTTAGGTTAATAATATGTTAGGTTAGGTAAGGTTAGGTTAGATAAGATTAATAATAATAATAATATAAATAATATTTGGTTTTAAATTATACAGAATGATAAAGAAAGGAAAAGGGTCACTAAGTTAGGCTAGCCACTTGCCTAGGGTCCAGAAAACTCAGCCTCGAGCGTTAAGTTTGGTTAATGATAGGTTAGGTTAATAATATGTTAGGTTAGGTAAGGTTAGGTTAATAATAGGTTAGGTTAGGTTAGATTAATAATAGGTTAGGTACGGTTAGGTTAGGTTAATAATAATGTTAATAATATTTGGTTTTAAATTATACAGAATGAATAAAGAAAGGAAGAGTGACACTAGGTTAGGCTAGCCACTTGCCTAGGGTTCAGAAAATTCAGCCTGTAGCGCAGTTTTTTGTACCACAGGTCAACAGATCTAACAAAAGAAAAAGAAAAATGAATAACAGGTCATGAGACAATTACAACATTCGCAATTTAATACAATGGTGCAGTTCGTGGTGGCGCAGTTACAGGGAACGATGATGCTAAGATAACCAAAAATTACGATCTTCGTGCTTCCTTGTGCAGTTATCCAACACCTTATTTGTGTGACCAATGTACACTGCCTTGGTTCACAAGCCATGTCATAGACTCGTCAAACATGCTAGCTTCTCAAGCGGTATTTGTTCAATGAATTTGGTGCATCACACATCTTGTTGGTAGCAAACAAAATGTCTATCCCCGGATGGGAACATACATATCGATGAAAACAAAATTATCTGTTACAAAATTGGTATTTCTGTAGAAAATTTAACTCATTTGACGTTACTAAATTGAAGATAGTATTTTCGATGTCAGATCGTAGATGAACACTCAAAATTTACACTAGCAATCGTAACTTGGATGTGAGAATTAAATGTTATATGAGCCTTCAATGTTACATAAGTCTAGTGCAAGTTCGTCAATGCCAGACAGTTTTAGAGATAAAATATAAATTATTCGAACAGTGCTTACAATTTTCGGAATTTCAGTCGTTTTTTGTATTATTCTGCAATATAAGCGGCAGTTTGATATAAAACAGCCTGCCGGGTCCCTCGATATTTTCTTAATGAGAGGAGAAAACAGATAAAGACAGCTTTCAATGTCGCATCGCGTGATATCAACTGTCATTGCGACCAGCCTTTGCCTATGCATCAAAGACGCACAATGATTGGCAGATTTGCAAAGCGATATAGACTACAAAATGGTCGAGGCGGCCAGCACATTAACATATATGTATAATAGCTGATGTATGGTTCAAAATTGTAACCTTTCTGTTGGGTGCCAACTTATACCTTGGACAATATACGTTCCCCTATGTCATCCCACCTCTATCCCCCCCCCCCCCTCTCACCAGGAGACTGTCGGTAAAGCAGTTCTCTCTTCTTTGTTGTCGGGCAAAAACCGGGACAGGGCCGGCTGTGTGTATTTTTGTCGCCGCTCTTTCGAAGTTTCGAAACCTTATAGCGAAATCGTAGTTCCAATTTTGTGTATGTGCTTAGAACAAGATATCCAGAACATTATACAGTCCACGACAAACCAGGAAGCGACGGAGACTGGAGAATCTTTGGAATCCGGTGAGTGTTTCCAACCTTCTCCCTTTTCATCTCACGCAAGACTGTGTTCGCATCACTTACAATGTATCTTTGTTAGTCTTCGAAGGATGCTAGGATAGAAACGAATTTTAATTGCGTTAGTGATTTTATAGTTTGGAGATCTTAAATTGATAATTGAATGCTTAAAAAGTACAATCAGGTTTTCAAGAAGGATCAAATAAATAATAAATTGTAAAACTGCCGCTATTTACCATTTGATGGGTGTTGGGAAAAAATAATAAGTATCGCTTTTTAATTTTTTGATTTTTATGCCATCTGTAAGCCATAGATATACATTTTCACTTTGCAGTTACCAGTATCAGGGAAAGCAATCAATTTCCAATGCATTACGGGGAGAAAAATGTACGTGCCCTGTTGGATATAATAATGGATTGACAGGATAATGGATGCAAGCACTTACTTTTAGATGCTGGTTCTTGAAATCTCTTACCGCGGTCCGCCATACGACTAGCGACGAGGTGTTCCTTCTTTGGGTGGATAACACTCGCGAATTAATTTATTAAACTTAGAATATTATGCGGTAATTTTACTTTCTAAGGCGGTAGACGTATTTTATAAGCAGCTCACTAGATAATAGTAATTAGATGCGTTCAGCGGCACAGCAGTATTTTTTTTAATCTGTTCTGTGCTTGCAGTGCGGTGAGTAATAGGTCACAAGCTGATTGGCCGGGGGGGAGTGGGGAGCTGGGATAATTTAAAATTTAAACCATTCTCACCTGCGTTTTAAATGGCGCCAACATGCCTTCTTTGTACTTTTTTTTTGTTTTTATCTTACTCAAGGCAATTTAACAATTTCAATTCCGATTCCTTGACCTAATTCATTATCCGAGCCACCGAACTTTTCAATCATTTTTTAATCATATACCTATTAATGAATAAAAATATTAAAAAAATATGATTTAACTAAATTTTGTGTCAATGAAGAGGCTAAAAAAATGAATGCCTTAATAACTCTTGAAAAAAAATGCAAAAGGAAACAAGAGGTGGAAAAAATAGTAACCATAGAAAAACCAGCTAAGGACTTTTACTGTGTTTACCTGATATGTGGATCTTCTTTGTTTTCCCAAATATTTAAATATCTTAAGTAATTACACATACTGTTTCTCGCAATCTGAATTATATAAATGTGTAATTCTGTTATATAAATAATAATAATATATAAATAATAATAAAATGTTATATAAATAATAAAAACTGAAATGAATTTGCTTTACTTGAATGATTCCTATTCCATTAATTTATTGTATTGTAAACTTTGAAATCCAATTATCTCAATAATTAGATTTATGAAATCTCATTGTTTTCTCTCGAGACCCTTCATATTATCATTTTCAAATACTTCAGTTTCTATTTTCGACAATTATATAGCCGTTGTTTTTTATAAGTATACCCCGCATACCATAAAATTTTCAAATTAAAGTTTTTAACTTAAGTTTTCCGGTTTGTTCCAGTGTGAGATAATTATTGATTTTATAATATTACTTTCAATATATTCCCTTCAAAAATTTTGTATATAAAAGTGTATAAAAATAGGTTCCTCTAAAGAAAACGGAATACTAAAAATAAAAATTTAATTGACAATAAAACGATATCCTTTGACGGCATAGTGAAATGATTCACACATATTTTTATGGCACATTTACATGAGGCAGACTTTTATTTTTGGAACCCAATAAAAATTTGAATGTATTCCGAGAAATAAAACTTCACTATTTTTTGTAAAAGGAAACATTAAACATGTTTTCCACGTACGCCCAGTAATTTTGAAATACGTGTGAAGTACACAAGCTTCACAAATTTTCGGAGTTTAATAAAAGTCTTAAAAAAAGGTCTCATATGAAGTTATAAATAAAAAAATGTTTTCGTTTCAGATTCGGCACATTTAGAATATGTTTTTGTTTTCGAAAACATTTTTTAAATATTTGTTTGTTCATACAAGGTGTTTCATTTTATGTTTTATTTGTATTCAAAAACATATATTTTTATATAATTTTGTTAATCATTATCATCTTCATTCCCGTGTTATAGTAGGATCGGGGAATAAAAGCCTCGACAAGTTACTTCCGTATTCCATATATTCCATTCTGTTTTCATACACACTTTTTTTTTGTTTCTACTATTTTATCTGAGACTTAATCTGGGGCAACCCCCCAGTCGCCTTCTTTCCTTGGTTGCCAACAGGATAAAAATCCGACGTTATGTCCAAGCTACCTCATTTGTGATTTTTCTGTATGTAGGAGTAGGGACTCCATGCCGGGCGTGTACGTTATGTTGGCACTTCTCACTCTGTCCATCATTGTGACTCTCGCTACCCCCCTCAGATAACTCACAGATCTCACAGAAAAATCTGGATTCTTGCTTTGACTCTCTCCGATAGCACTTGGTTAAACTCACAACATTCCATGCGCTGTTTTTAGCATCTCTTTGAGCAAAGAAACTGTGCCAATTCATCTGGTTTTTAAGATTTATGGCAAGTAAATAGTTAAATGACCGCAATCCGCACGTACGGCCGCCACGGAGGAGCATCTCATATCACCGCATATTGTTAATTCTGTTAATATAGTTAGAATAATAATTCTGTTAATAAATAACATATTGACATGAACATGTACATATCCATCCCGACTGTCACCTTTCCATAATATGCATTCTGAGATAATTAATCATTTTATTTAACTTGTATTGAAACGAATTAATTTTTCGTAATCAATTTAAGTTACTGTAATGATAGTTCAATGTTTTGTAAAAAGTAAGTCAGAAATATTTTAAAAAAATGGAAACTTTGATATTGCATAACTCCATAACTATTGATGCGGTCATGGCTGCTTTAACATGTTCCGACTCATAATCAAGGCAGGAATATCATCCTGTTAGGTTAAGGTTTTGCAAATAATACTACATGTATACGCACCTTTATCTTGTTCTTAAGAAGAATATTTATGTGTGAATAAATTTTGTAGAATTAATTAATTAGTATCTTATTTTAATTGTTCGAAGAATATTTTATCTTCTGAATGAAGGTTTAAACTATGTGGTGATATTATTATGAAAATAAAACACAAATCATTTTGTTTTCACCACTTTATTAAATAGTATACAATCTACATGTTTCGAGAAAAATGTTCTCTTTTCAGGATTGTTTGTGTAGTAAAATTGAAAAAGATAAACCATGCAAATAGTGGGTTGTGCATAAATATTGTCTGGTTATTTATTATATTTTAAATAACCAGACAAAATGTATGCTACTATTACTAGTTCCCACTATTCAATATTTTTCCACTTACTCCTCAGATCAAATTCCATAATTAACACCTCCGCCCCCTCCTCCCCTCACACACCCAATTACCGTAACACATTTGCATGGTTTATCTTTTTCAATTTTAGTACACAAACGATCCTGAAGAAGAGAACATTGTTCTCTAAACTTGTGATAATAAATAGTCATGGAGTTAAGCAGTATTAAAGTCTCCATTTTTTTCCAATATTTCTGACTTACTTTTTACAAAACATTGAACTATCATTACAGTAACTTAAATCGATTACGAAAAATTATTTCGTTTCAATAAGTAAAATAAAATGATTCATTATCTCAGAATGCATATTATGGAAAGGTGACAGTCGGGATGCGATATGCACATTTTTTGTATATCTAATAAAGATTGTATATCTAATAAAGTAATGAAAACATGGTGATTTGTGTTCTATTTTAATCTTATTTTAATTATTTGAACGATTTCTGGAACTCTATATAGTTCATGTTTTCAGCTTGCATGGTTTTCGTAAAGAAAGTCCTAAGATGAATGTTTCTACCAGGTAAAAAAAAGTGTACCGATGTTTCTACAGCTCACGTGATGTGGGTTTGTGAATTCGTGAACATAATAGAGGTTTTGTGAATTCATCAAAATCAACACGGCGCAAAGCCAGCGCATTCCACGTACCAGATATTCTTTTCAACTCAAAGTATAGGTACAGTGGACAAAAGATACAAAAAGTCTCAAGGATCAAAAATAATAAAAATGTGTCATTGGGAAGAGAGCGAGCGTAGCTTCCCGCCCACACGATCGCTTTTGCTGCAAAATTTATGTAAAAATTGAAATTTAAAATCTTAGAAGATTGATGCTTTCGTTCAAACACCGACGGCATTTTCAATTTAAACTTTTCAGCTTATCCCTAATGAAGGCATAAATAAAACATGGTGGAGAACAATGAAACAGAGAGCTCTTGCGGTTAGTTAGTCAGAGATTTATATAAATAATGCTTGTTCACGGGACTTTTAAGTGGTGGTGGCACTTATTGGGGATTTCCTTCGGACATTACAGTGATAAATAATTTAAGTACAAGCTGCGAATAACTTTAGGCTAGACAGAAACTTTACTAGATCTTCTTAGGTGATGGTAGAGAGACTTTCATGGACATTTCGGAAAACAAATAGTTCAGTTTAAAAAATGCATTATTTAAAAACGTCAATCTGCTGCAATACGAATGCACATACTTAAATACGCAGCCAGTAAAGAGGGCCCACCACAGACCCAGGGCCGTTTTATGAGCAATAGCAAGCATATCGGTCCTAAACTTTCGCCATCAAATTCGGCATTTTTATGCTAAGGTGGTTGGTTATCTTCCCCACGATTATGCTTGTCATCTGTAGTCCCATCTCATGATATTGTTAGTACGCATGAAAATCATGCATATTCTTGTCTATATGTTAAATAATTCGGAACAATATTGCTTATTACTCCACATTAAAAATATAGAAGTAGCATTACCAGCTGTGAAAACTATGTATATTTTTCATAGGAAGATACTAAAAATGTCTCTGGCGTAGAACCTTATAATATGCGGATGATTCCTATTTAGAACATTTAATATAAATTTAAAAAAAATGGAGGTATGGATGTTTTTAGAATGGAATTGGTGAACGTTGCATTCTGTAGACTGATCAATTAAGCCAGCTCATGCAGGTTGTAATCCCTGGGCCACCATACAAAAGACTTCCATATATTTTTTTCTCATACAAAATAGCATCGTCTGTGTGAGACTTCTATAATTTATCTTAATTCAATAATGATCTTGCAGTATTATTCAGTAAATAATAATGGTATTAAAGTCTCTTCATAATTAATTAATTCTTAATTGATAAGATTATACTTTCTTTTCACCACTAATTTGTCGAAAATATCCAATTTCAGGGCAAATAGTCCTTTTATCAGAAACAATGTAAACTCAATATTAAAAATCTTGGTAAAGATATTAACAAAATAAAAATAAATATAAGGAAGAGAAATAAATAATTAAGTACTTAAATAAAAACAAATTTAATTTAATTACGTTTTATTAAAAGAATCTGATTTTTTATAATATTCAATTTACAATTAACATTTTTTACTTTTTCCAAAATGTATAATTTATCCAACTGTGATTCTGTATAATTTGTATCTAACATGGGTCAACCCTTATTAATTAAAAAATATATAATTAATTCATTAATCTTCCATTTATTTATTTTTAATTTGTTATTATTTATACTTTGGTTTTTAGTTTTAAGCATACATTGTGATATATTATGATGAAGGAGCCATTGACCTCAAAACGTATTTGTTTTTTCAAGAAATAAGTGGTGATAACAAGGTATTTTATTATATAAATAATGTCACCACAAAATCATATTCAAATTATGCTCTTTTTGAAAAAGTTTCTTCTTTTTATTAACAAAAATAATAACATCACAAAGTAACTTTGTAACCATTGAAGAATATATTATATTATGTAGGTTTATACAATTTGTATACAATATAAAATATTCACCTGAGTAAGAGAACGCTTAAATAAAAGCTCTTGCGGCAAGGGTAGGAATAATGGGCTCAAATTGCAGCGGTCGAAGTCGCGATAAAGCGGAATCTTTTGTGGAACTTAAAACACTGGTAAAGGGACGTAGGGTGCAATTTAGTGCCGAGCTCTGAGCCAACTTTATTTCCGCCCGCCCGCTACCTAAAGGAATCTTGCCATGTCGTTGACAAGGACAATTATTCGCGCGCTTTGTTCCGATGCACGGTCCCTTAAAGCGCGCAACTTCGCGGCAGAAATGCGAACTACGGCGCGCTCCGCGGCAGCAGGAATCTGCAAGGTTTTGCATTTCGCGCGGTTTCGGTGTTGCAATAATGTATTATGCGAGGGAGACACCTGCCGGCTGATAACCAACTAACTAACTAGCCACCGTAAGGGAAGCAGAGTGGATGGAACGCCACAAATTCAAATTTCATACATTAAATTTATTGTGTATGAAATTTGAACTTGCCGTCAACAAAAATTTTTGGATCGATTTTTGACCCATTTCCAGTCATCCAATCGAGCTGAAACTTGGCAAGTAGACTCGTGGCGACGATCAAGAAGCTCTATCAAATTTTTGTTAAAAAAAATAAATAATTATAGTATAATATGGGATTTTTAGAAATTTTATTGGTTTTTTCAAATTGGAATCTTTAGAAAAGTTTGATTATTAGCATAGCGGCCCGATAACGTCGCTGAATATTTACTAAATTTGAATTACTCCGTCGGTATTCATATTAGGTACTTCACTACGAATGTCGAAAATCTAAATTGACTGACAAATGTTTTTAGAATTTAATCTTCAAAGCATGAAGTGTCAAAGCTAAAAAGTATCAAAGCTCAAAACATCTGACATTTTAGAAATATATTAAATTACTGTAAGTTTAGTGTTATATAACATGTTTTAATTCGTCTTTAATTGTTGTTTTATTTTACAAAGAAAGAGAGTATAATAAAAACTTGGTTTTGATGGGTTACTTTTTTTCGTTCTACATTTTTTATTTTTACAAGACGCGTTTTGCCTTATGACGGCACTATCAATCTAAATATTTTACATTTAACAAATTATATTTATATGTAAACTATTGAAAATAGTTATATAATTCAAGATTTAATGTAAGTTTTTGTGTTTATGCACGATTCATTGTTCATTATCAAGAAAAGTGCTGTTTCTATCTCATTTATATCAAATTGTACAGCTATCCTCTTCTTTATATGTATTACAAAATTGTTTCAGAATCGTGCAGAAATACAAAAAACTACATTAATTCTTAAAATTACATAGCATTCTTTTTCAACAGTTTTCATATAAATACAAATTGTGGAATGTAAAATATTTAGATTAATAATGCCCTCATAAGGCCAAATCCGTCTCATATAAATTTAAAATTTAGAATAAAACCAAGTGTTTTTTGTTCCATAATATGTTCAATATAATACTAAGTAAGAATGTGATCAAATAATGAGAATGGGATTGTGATGCATAAAATCTGATTTTATTTCAATTTTAGCATTGTCAAAAAATTATCGGTATATTTTTATTTTAATATAAGACCTTTTGAATATTTTTTCTAAATATTAATAAGTGGACAATTGTTACTCCACAATACATTAATAAATTTTGTAATAAGCTTCCACATTAAAAAAAAATTGCCTCATCACGTACCTGGCCCAGTGAAGGTTGCATTTGCAATTAAATTCTACCTTCTTCTGTACTGAAACACTTTTTTATACTCATATTATATTATACTAATTTTTACACTATATTACTATATTATACTCATTTTCCACGTCTAATTTCATGCATCTTTTAATTTATTCTCTTCAATTTTTTAAGCATTTTAAAAATTTGGTTTACCTGAACTTGCCATGTCTTTCGCGGACTCTCTCTGGTATTCTATCGCCTCTCTATCTCGCTCTCGCCTCATATTGTCTATACCATCCTCTTTACTTTCATATTTTCTAGAAGAAATAAATTTAATCTACTATGCGACAGCCAGCATTATGTTCACTCACATTTAATTGGCAGAAATTTTTTTGAAAATAAGTGTTTGAAGAAGAAATATTTCTTGGTTCTGGGAAATTCGTTTCATTATGAAAATTAAAAGGTACACGTTATCATAGCCTTTCAAAAACGTTTGTATAGAATTGTAACCGTAGAAATTAAATATTTAAAAATCTCGTAGTCTGTCCATCTGTCGGTCCGTCCGTCCGTCTGTCTACCTGATTGTTACTGTAATTTCATCCAAATTCACGGCTAAAAAAAGAAAATTAAACGGCCGTAGATGGGGCTTGAACCCTGGGCCAGTAAAACCCGATGGAGGCAACGATAGCGATGTTGGTATCGCTGAGCCTGCATTAACCGTTAAAAATACAGTACATATATGACTTAACAAAGACGCGAACCATTTCGTGTTCCGTGCTATCGCTAGGGTTTAGAATATTACTTTAACTGCCAGCATGGGAAATATAAAAATGTTCAAATATTTTGATCGTTAGTCGTTATTACTATTTTAAGGGTATCGGCTGTAATAAATATTAGCATGATTTAAATTATTAATTTGGCATGACCGGATTAACCAGATTAACCAGATACTGGAAGATGGTCCCGTTGGAAGCCTCAACAACCGGCGAGTTTGCATGCGAAGATGTATGAATGTGGATGAGGCGTGAGTTGTATGTCAGGACAGAAGAGTGTGGCGCTCTATCCTCTCTGCCTTCCTCACGCGGAAACGGCGTGATGGTAAGTAGTTAGTAAGTAAGACTATAAATAAGTGAACAGGTAATTCTCTAGGAACCGTCATCTAAAAAAAAGTCATTTTTTACAGGTAGTTAAGAAATAAAATTTATTGAGATAGTAAAAATGTTTTTTAATATTTGAATATTTACAGTCTTCTTTGTTACGTGGGACCGCAAAATTTTATGTCGAAATCAGGATTTTCTGTTGAAATAAAAAAATAAAAATGTAATATATTACGTGATGCTGTGGCAGTAAAAAAATTATCACATACGATTTATTTCATGACACATAATATGTAACCTTTTACTGTCACCTGTTTTAAGAGGCTATTTTTTTGTTTGTCAAATTTTGGTTACAAGATATTATTAGCTTATTCTTCTTCAAATATCACATTCCTCAACATACTTGACCTGTCTGAGGAAGGATAAAATTCTAGTTACAAAATAATACAATATAAACATAAACAAGCATCAAAATCATCAAATCACTAGTTATACTAATTAAATATAATATATATTTTTATTATAATAATAATCATAAATTTGCTTTTGAAACATTTTATTTTAATTTATAATTATTTGACCATAAATCTATAAATTGTAGTT
>JADDOH010023334.1:0-14561 GCA_016648135.1 Agrypnia vestita | reverse complement strand
GTCAGGAGACGTTTCAATAGTATCATCATCATCATCTTCATTAGCGGTGTTCCAGTCATATATAGTCAGGAGGCGTTCCGATAGTATCATCACCATCATTAGCAGTGTCCCAGTTGTATATAGTCAGGAGACGTTTCAATAGTATCATCATCATCATCTTCATTAGCGGTGTTCCAGTCACATATAGTCAGGAGGCGTTCCGATAGTATCATCACCATCATTAGCAGTGTCCCAGTTGTATATCGTCAGGAGACGTTTCAATAGTATCATCATAATCATCTTCATTAGCGGTGTTCCAGTCACATATAGTCAGGAGGCGTTCTGATAGTATCATCATCATCACTAGCGGTGTTCCAGATATATATCGTCGGGAGGCGTTGCGATAGTATCATCATCATCATCGTCATCACTAGCGGTGGTTCAGCTTTATATCGTCAGGAGGCGTTTCGATAGTATCATCAACATCATCATCATTAGCAGTGTCCCAGTTATATATTGTCAGGAGACGTTTCAATAGCATCATCATCATCACCATCATTAGCAGCGTCCCAGTTGTATGTAGTCAGGAGGAGTTTCGATAGTATCATCATCAACATCATCGTTAGCAGCGTCCCAGTTGTATATAGTCAGGAGGCGTTGCGATAGTATCTTCATCAACATCATCGTTAGCAGTGTCCCAGTTACATATAGTCAGGAGACGTTACGATAGTATCATCATCATCATCATCATCACTAGCGGTGGTTCAGCTATATATCGTCAGGAGGCGTTTCGATAGCATCATCAACGTCATCATTAGCGGTGTCCCAGTTGTATATAGTCAGGAAACGTTACGATAGTATCATCATCATCATCATCATCATTAGCGGCGGTTCAGCTATATATCATCAGGTGACGTTTCGATAGTGACAATATCATCTTCATCAGTGATGGCAGGGTTCCAGTTACACATCAGTCGGAGATAATTAGGCAGATCCCATCATCATCGATGGCAGGATTCTAGCTGTACACCATTTGAAGAAAATACACCGACATCCCTGGCCAGGGGCTAGGCATATCCCTACTGTTCAGATCCACCTTTCCATCTACTAATACGAGGGGTCATGGCCTCGTGAAACCACATGGCAACCAACCATTACAAGTATTTATTTATGTATTGTATATGTATGTATATGTATGTATATTATATTTTATTAGTATGTATCTATTCGTACGTAGTGTATGAGGGGGCTCTTCACGGGTGGCACAACACCCGTGCGGATGTCTTCCCTCGTCTGGAATGGATTGAACGTATTGATGCATACCAGATTATAATAAGTACTACCTGGGAGGGTGATTGCAGTCACTGTAGTGTCGCGAATGGCCAATGGGCTGCAGTTGCTCACAGGCGAGGGTTGGGGAGCCTAGGAAACTCCCCCTCCCCACTCGCATATTTTTGACTTGACAGGTGGCCCGGGACCATCTTTACAGTAGCTTCAGTATATATACCGTAGTTTAACTTAGTTTAACCTGGAGGAGTTGGAATTCGGGGGGCAAACTGGCTCTGAGCCCGGACGCCAGACACTGACGCGAGGGATGGTGCGGTACTTTGCACAGAAGAGGCCCAACATGAAAAGGCGCATCCAGGCTCAGGTCAACGTATCCGGAACTCGTGTCGGGAGAAGGAAGATGGGATCAGTCACCGATGAGCCTTTGGGTATGGAGGGGCCGAATTTAAAGCAACCACATTTTCCGCGTACACATACACTTACACATACCTTCTACAAACCCCTTATCCATTAGAACCCAACGTACCACTAGAATGAGACATAGGGCCAGATACAGGTGACGGAACTTAGGCCGGCTAGTAAATAAACGTAACAATGTAATTGATATAAAGATAATGCAGAGTAAATATAAAAGATCGTCGGGAATAAGCACAGCGAGATAACGGCGGAAGATAAAATTATTAATCAGCGAGGGCGTCGAAGACGGAATCATCCATAGGAGCGGCTACGAAGGACTCGAGGGCTTTCAGGGGATCTATGTACTCTATATGTGCATGCGCATGTGATAACGGCACGTCACTAACCTTTCCAGTGGATGGCGGTCGATCCCATACAGGTAGGACAATGGGGGATCGAGCGGAGAGGGCGTGGGAGCAGAGGATCGCGCACTCTGGAAGCGCAGCTACACCAGATGCAGTGGTTCCAGTCCGTAGGAATGATAGGTAAATAATATAGGGCCACGGAACATAGTATGTTTAGCAATTGCACCGTAGGGCTTAATTGACGTGCTAGGTAGTTTTGTTTGCGTTTCCATGAACATTCACGAACTTCATACCCCAGTATTTAATTTAAGTTTAGCTTGCGTCAGGGTTACCACAAAACCAATTCATCCCCTATAGTTCGAAACAAAAAATTACACAACGTGAACTGGGGAGGTCTTGAATAAAGCGAGGGTGTTTGGAAATACTACGTTAAAAACCCTAGAGCCTTCACCCGACGTAGATAGATAGCTTGTTTGCCTCTAACAAGGCGTAAACTCAGTTAGGAGTAGGATCGAGCTGAAAGGCGAAGAAGAGGAGCCATCACAAGGTTAGCTATCGTATGTGCATTATCAAAATCTATTATGTGGCCCTCGGTTAAAACATGCTGTACTAAAGATGAAGTAATCTTTTTATTTTTCGATTCGAACGACCGATATATTTATATCGGGAGTTTAAAAGTCCTTTTCAGGACTGTTTGACGCGGGTTCCTCCAGAAAGTTCGTCATCTTTTATCCGCGAAAACCTTAAATATAACATATATATGTGTGTGTATAGAGTATAAGAAAGGTTTTATGGGATAATCCATATAACCTTTCTTAGTAGGGTAACCAGACTAGAAATGTCTACCGTCTATTGTTCGATTAGTTCCGGTTGGACCAGTTTTGTTGCCGCGTCACAAAAATCATTGTAATTCGGTAAATAATTATAATTTTGAAAAATCCTTTTGAAGACATACTCTTGAATGTCTAAATTTGGAAATATATAAAAAATTGATTTAATTAATTAATTAATTTAAATTAATAAAAAAATATCCATTTGAATAGTTGAAAAATGAAAATTTGGCACAGTCTGCTGCGGGAGTATCTAAGATGGCAGTGTACTGGATTTGAATGCGAATGATACCATGTTCAATATCTTCTTGATTTTAAAATAGTCTTGGAGGTGCCTAGTATCGATATTGGTGTCATTAAATTAAGGCGCAAGTTGTATATTAACGTGCATTTGGCGAAAAACACCTAATAACTATCGCAATAAAACCATAGTATTCAGATAAATATCTAATTATACAACTCATGCTTCAATGTAATGACTGCACGTGCCTGCAGTTAATGTAAAAATAAAATTCAAGGTTAATGAACAAGAGTATATAAACATATAAGTTAGAAAGTTTATAACTTATATGTTTATATAAATTCTTTTTTCTAACTTCTTTGATTGCGTGTTATTTGACAGTCCCATTGTAATTGGGTAACCTGTTATGATGAGACACATTGGATATCCATCAGTGAATAGTGACGATATTAAGTATATCACGTTTTAAATGATAATAATCTAAACAATATCAAGCCAATTACTCTGGTAGTAAAATGTCCGGAGATCTTTAAATGGATAAAATTTACAACTCGTCGTAAAAGCGAAAAGTGTTCGCATGTTGCAATTGTGTATAAACACGTACGCGGGCGTCGGAATCAGCGCGGGGAATCAAATAAAAGACATGTACGCAACGCGTACACCATGTATCAAGAACAATGCGGCAACACACACAAGTAGAAGAATAAGTCGGAATAAATTAACACCGTTCTAAATATTTTGTTACGGAGATTATTATGTTTGTACCATGTCCAGGCGACAAGGACTCGAGCACGTGCTTGAAAAATGAATGTTTTACGACACGTTTGTCTGAAAGACGCGCTTACAAAATTCAAAAGATTTGAATTTAAATAATGTAAAGCTCCGGACGCTGCTTTTAACTCTCAAGATGACATGGGGTCCATGGAACCCCTAAAATATTAAATGACTTACCATCACGCCGTTTCCGCATGGGCGTAGGCAGAGAGGATAGAGCGCCCTACTATTCTGTCCTGACATACAACTCTCGCCTCGTCCACATTCATACATCTTCGCATATAAGCTCGACGGCCGTTGAGGCTTCTAGCGGGACCATCTTCCAGTATCTGGTTAATTTGGTCATGCCACGTCTTCCGCGGTCGCCTTTTGTTTCTAGCGCCGTCAACACTTGCATTGTGTATCTTTCTTACTGCTACACCCTAAAGTGGAACAAATTGTTTTATAGACAGCAGGAAGCGGATTTCAGGATGGTTTTCTTCTTCTTCTCAATGCTTCAATTTCACAAGGAAACACTTGGAAAGTTTGAACTATTTATTGTAAATAATACAGTAACAAACACGTGTGAGATGTAATACGACTAAAATTAGATTGACCGGGCTGAAAGGTCTGATATGCCCTTATATAGATTAGGAGAGTGAACCTCTATACTGATACAGTGCGTTGCGTTTCGTCACGTACGCCAGTATAGATAAGTTCTCCGGGTGCATGGTGCGTGCACTTTGCAACCCCGAGGGATGATAATACTCTTATCAAACGCTGGAACATAACATTACCATTCTTTCCTCATACATTCGCTCAATATAGATTATATACATACAAGTAAAACTTAAAATTATCGCACCTTGCATACCCCAGGTATGCTGTCCACGGTTAATAAAAACACCAAAATTCCTAAATGATCCCAGCAAGTACTTAAATGAACTTTCGAACATAAATAGCAGAGATTTGGTCACGTTATTTTACGAACATTGGCTGAGGACGTTGGTCCAAAGACGCATTGTTGAGCGGTCGAAATGGTGGACGGCTGATTTATTTTTCTTGTGAAGAGTGGAGACCACTTTGGCGATTCATCTTCAACGTGTCAGAATAATTTGCAACGGTCCCGCTGCATTGTCGGTGAAATCAGGCAGCGTTAAACAGCGACGGACTGTTTGTACGCATTTTCGAAACATGACGAGGCGTTTTCATTGCCTGGTGTGTATTTTTGCGAATTTTGAATTGAAATTATTTATTTATTTTTATTTATTTATTTAATGTTTATGGAAGACCAACAGCACAAAAAAAAAAGCATAGAAAACATTGATACAATATAGATGGCCAATTACAGGTCTCCACATTTAGAAATATGTCAGTAATGATAAATATTTATGAATGACTAAGGCATATTAAAAATTATATAGAAAGAAGAATAAAAAATTTAAACAAAAGACAAAGAAACTTAATGATTACGTGGAAAAAAATTCAGCACTCAAAATTTTTCTTAATCTTGTGTGGCTGCACTCGAACAGATCAATATCCAATAATCTTATCAGTTTATTGAATGCATCGCATACCCTCAAGAAATATGAATTACGACGATAGTTGGATGAGGTAAAATCAATGTGAAAGACTGGGTTGTGTCTACGAGATCTACAGGGAACATGGAATTTTAGTCTATTTAATAGTTCAGGACAGTCGACGTTGCCTGATACAATTTTTAGTAGGTACATCAAATCACCTATTTCTCGACGTCTGTATAACGATAGGATGTGATATTTTTTGCATGAACTGTCATAATCGTCAGAAACGCAATTGAATTTAAAGTTGAGAAAGCGAATAATTTTTTTTTTTGAATTCGTTCCAAGCGATTTACATAGATCATATACTGGAGGTTCCATACTTGCGTTGCATACTCGTGTTTGCTTCTGACAAAAGTGCAGTAAAGTGGTCGTAGTTCTTTTATTTTGCACATCACTAGTAACATACTGATACTATTATTAATATTTTTGTATCATGGCAGAAACACAAGATGCGCTTCAAATCAAATATTAACAATACCAAGAATAACAAACAAATATGGTCTGAGGACACTTGAATATCGAGTTCCAATGTTCTTGAACAAATACAAAGTACCTTTCCCTCAGGCTTAAAAACTTCAAAGTCAATGTCAGAACTTAAAAAGTGGTTAAAAGAAAATGACATTAGTTATTTATGAACTATGTTAAGTGTTTTATTATGATAATGACTTTGAATAATTAGTGATGTTTATATTTATATATATTTATCTTTCTATTTCCTTAATTTTTGCTATATATATTTTTAATTTGCTATTTTCTTTATTTATTGCTCTTTTCTTAATTTGCTTAAAATTTTTAACTTTGTACTGAAAAATTATTTTATGTTGTTTTTTGTACTTAATTGTTTTCGTTTTTTATCTCTTACGTTTATAAATTGAATAATATTTTGTATTAGTGTAACTTTCAATTGCAAAAATGAACAAACGTCTTTTTAGACGTTTTGTGGGACTAGATATTATAAAATGTAAAGAAAATAAATAGAAAAAAATAAATATATATATTTAAAGCATTAACTTTATGGTTAGACATTACAACAGAGTGTTAGTTAAATTAGTATAAACCACTACCCAATTTTAGGTCTACCGGTTTTGAGACGTACCCCTCTCTTCGTCAGGACGTAGGTATATTTAGGGTTCAACAGAATATTAGTAATGGTAGTGGTTTATACTAATTTAGCTAACATTCTGTGACATACTGAAACTGTTTAATACGGCGTTGGGTGAAGGGGGGGGGGGGGTTGCCTATGTTATACACCGGTTCCCTAAAAATACGTGTGCAAAATTTGAGTCAAATCGGTCAATCGGCGTAGATTTGTACAGAAAATATATCAGGGGGAGAGTGGAAATATTGCCTATATTACTCGCCAGATCCTAAAATATAAGTATGCAAAATTTGAGTCAGATTGGTTGAATGGTGTAGATTAGTATAGAAAACAGACAGATAGACAAAAATTGCTTAATATTTATAGATGTAAACACGCTTGTATTTGAATGCAACGCTGTGTCAAAATTTCAACTCAATCGGCCGACTATTTTTTGAGTTTTGCGATCATTTATATATTATATATATATATATATATATATATATATATTTTTTTTTTTAAAAATTATTTTTCTATTTTTTAATTTTTTTTTTTATATTAATTTTTTATTTTATTTATTTTATTCTTAAAATAGGTAATATAATGACATTTATATTTCCTAATATATACATTGTGAAATATAATTTATAAATATGTAAAAATTCAAATATATTTCTAATCAAAAGAACGTATCACAAACTTTCTTAGTTTTTTCTTAAAAATTTTCATATTTTTTTCATCTATAATATCCTCTGGCAGACTCACATACAACTTCATCCCACTGCACATTACAGAAGTTTGCGACCTTTTTTTTTCTGAATGGCAATCTTATTTCATCTTTTTTTCTTGTGCAATGCTCATGTTCATGTTGGTTTTCTCTTATTTTTCTTACTAATTCAAATGTATTGTTGTGTCCAGTAACAATTTTGTATATATATAGAAGTACATTTAATTTAATTATTTGTCTAAATGTCATTATTTGTATATATACTTGTGTATATATATATACGATATATTATATATGTATACGACAACACGAATTACTGTGAACATAGACGCAATTGCGGGAGTTGTTCAGGGTGTCCAAAGGTATAAAATGTGCTGCGCGATATATAGATATATGATATATGATAGAGTGATAGATATAGTATATATAGATACACAGTTGAATTACTAATTATTATTAGTTAACAATTCGTAATTATAAACTAAAAATTAATAAATAATTACGAATTATCCATTATTTTTTAAAAATTAATTAATTAGGATTATTCATATTTTTTGAGTACCTATGTTAAAAATTTTAAGAACACATTTACTGGATTTTGTCCCCAGAGGGAGCACCTAAACCTGACTTATCAGGTTAAGTAAATTTACTTAAGTTGTCATTAATTAGGATAAATTATGGATATCTCACAGACACAAAGCTTTTTATATTCGAAAGTTTGTATGGAAGTATTTATAATTTTAATTACTTTTTCTTTATTTATAGCCCGTATCCGGCCTAAATTAAACTTATTAGGCGTCTCTCAGCAGCTCTCTTATGTTCTTCTTTATTCCACCCTCCAAACGGACGCGAAGTCTTCCTCATTCTTCTACCACACCGGTATCCATTAACATTTAACATTTCTTTTTGGGATCCGCGCTTTCTGGTCCATTCTCTGGACGTGACATACCCATTACCCATCTGAGTCATTATAGCTTTATGTGCTTTCAGTTAAATGCTATATAGCTCTATATTGTATCTTACTCCCCAAACTTCCCCGCCCAGGTCTAATAACTCTCCGCTGATTTTTTTCTTAATAACTTTTCTGAATTCGCGAACCACAATATAGTCAATAATCATTATTTTCATTCATGTACCATTTAATTCCTCTATCCCGTCAGGTATAAAGAAAATAAAATGAATAATATTTAAAGCTTAAAATTTTTAATTCGGGTATTAATTTGCTTGATGGACCTATGTATCCCGAACGATATCACTGGAAGGCGGCTCACACTGCGGTCAGCTAAATCGGAGGCATTCTCCAAGCTGGTAGTACCTAGGAGAACTGGAGCCACCAACGCGCTTTCAGCATTGCGGGCCCAGCTATGTGGAATCAGCTGCTTCCAGTGTTGCGTTCCATGGAAAATCAAGAATCTTTCAAGAAGAGGCTAAAAACTCACTTCTTCAAGATTTCACATTTGTTAAGCGCCCTTGAAGCGACTCTCACGCAAAAACGGCGCTATCAAAATTATCATAAACATAAACAATACTATCTTCACTTATGTAGCCTTCTCCTCTTCTCTCAATATTTCCGTTACAATCATCTTTACACCAGTCACTCAGGCACATTTTGTGAGTACATAATCAATTAATTTAATATTTGAAGAAGTCAGTTTAATACTTCGTTTTGTTATTCTTGAAATTTTAACAGTAATAAATAAAATTGTCATTAAACTCACGTAAAAGTTACATAGTTAATGTTTTTCTACCAATTTAGTGATCAAAATTAAAGCTTTTGCCAATAAAATTCAACCTTTTACAAATATAATTTAAAAAAATGAGAATTGAAACATTTTTCCATATTACGTGTTAAATGTGATCTTAAAGATTTATCAAATTGATGACTGACTTACTTCCCCAAGCTATAATGGTGACACAAGAATAAATCAAAATGAATAAAATAAAATAAAAGTGTGAACAAAAAATTATTAAACATTTAATAGTAAGTTTTTCATGGCAGCAAAGACATTTTGAAGGCTTAATCCAAGATTGTGGTCATTTTAACAGATCCTTCTGAAAATAAGTTTCTTCGGTCCTTCGAGTGCCCTGATTTAAAAATAAAACAGAATTGATTCTCAAATAAGTACGAAAGAAAATCTCACACTTAAAAGTTTCGAAAACTGCACCATACATTTTGACATCAGCTGTGGATGAAGATTTATTTATAGACAATATATAATTTTATTTATAGACAATAAATACCAAATATTTACGTGAAGTATGTGGTATATACTGAGCGTAGGAAAAGTTAAGTTATTAGGTTTCGGTTAGGTTAACTTTTTTTATAAGAATTAGCTAATTAAGGTTTGATTAGGTTTGGTTTGATAAATTTGGTTAGCATTTTTTTATTAGATAAATTTGGCTAATTTAGGTTTGATTTGGTTAGGTTATTAGGCATGGTTTATAGCTTGATTAGATTAGGGTTGGTTTGTTTAGTTCAGATAACGATTGTTATTATTACATAATATTTTTTATTGTTTATGTCTGCGATTTGTCTTTATTTTTAAAGTAAATTTATAAATTTTAAAGTGTAATATTTTCTTTAATTTGACAATTCTCTTTTATTTTGAAATCACGACACTTCTATCAATGATTACTTTCAGACGGATCTGGTTAAAATGACAATATTCTTGGAGTTGACGACTTCTGGACCACATTCTAGGTAGATCCTCTCGTCTGCTCGCTGGTATCTCCACCACGTATTTTTATCAAATAGCCTCTTCTCACACACAATACAATCCTCGCACGAACCTAATTCATCCATCGTGCCCTATCTCCAATGACGATTATATCCTCAATATGAACATAATTGACGTAATATAAATAATTTTAAATTCCCTTATAATTTGGCATCGTTAGTTTATCCGCCACGCACGAGTGAACCCTAAATTATCTCGGTATCGAAGTGCAAATTGGTGGAGGAAGCGGTCTTCGAAAGGCATGAAGAATGCCATACGGAAAATTGCGAATAAAAATGATACCGGATGAGCAAGTTTTAGCGTGCCGGCATTATGTAATGATTACATTGACCAAATGAAAAGGAAAACAAATGAAAAAATATACTTAAATTTATTTGCGTAGTATTATAATACAGTATTACATTTTTGAGCTACAAGTAATGACTACTTTGTATATTTAGGCAAGACATGAACGGCTTTATTGATTTTTCCAAATAAGTGTTGCAGGTAAAAGCCTGGTGGCGAGACGTATATACAGGGTTATTTGGAAAACATTAATAACCTCGCAGGACTATATAGCTGTCATGATTATGAGTCGAAAATGTTCAAGCTATTATGACCTAATATCAATAGTTAAGGAGATATGCGACATCAAAGTTTGCATTTTGTTTTCAATATTTCTGACTTATTTTTTGTAAAACGTTGGACTATCATTACAGCAACTTATATCGTTCCACTTATAACTTATAACATTCCAATTGGAATTTTTTCAGGGTTTTTATCATTTTATTTAACTTGTATTGAAACAAATAAATTTTTCGTCATCGGTATAAGTTACTGTAATGATAGTCCAACGTAATTAACTATTGATATTAAGTCATAATAACATTTTCGACACGTAATCAAGGCAGGAATATAGCCCTGCGAGGTTATTAATGTTTTACAAATAACCTTGTATATATAGTATATAACGAGATGTTTATTATTAAAATTATAAAATAAAATAGATTCGCTAAGTGTTTAACCGGACGTTTGTCTGCATTTGTGACAAATTAACTTTAATAAATCAATACAACATTACGAAGTGTTCAATGTAGTTATGTATATCACTAAGTAGGTATGTAGGTATGTGTCTTCTTCTTCTTCCTCAGCCTTTATCTGTTCACTGCTAGATACAGGCCTCTTCCATATATTCCTTCCGTGTTATTTGCTAGTTGTAGCCATTTCTCCCCCCACAGCGGCTATATCGTCGGCCCATCTTTTTTGAGGTCTTCCGATGCCTCTTTTTATTTTCTCAAGGTCTCCATTTTTATGTGTCTTACTGTCCATAGTGTCCATCAGGCGCGTGCAGTGGGAACACTGAAGCGTGACTTTTTTGTAAACGTATATTTTGGAAAAAAAATAGAAATCAAATATTTATGCTAAAGATTTTTATGATATATAAAAATATGAATACTATGATACATTTGTGATAGAAATATTACGAAATATTATATATGTTGTATTAAGATTTTTTTCCAAATAATTGGTTACGTAAAAGTCATGTTTCGATGTTCCCACTGCACGCGCCTGGTGTCCGTATATAATATTGTTAATTTTACAAAGGTAATATACATATATAAAGAAAAGCTTCTTATTCATTATTTATAGTATAGTACAAAAGTTTCATTGTATGTTTAAATAGACGTCGGTGTGGTATATTTAAAGATACATATTGCTGTTGGCGTAGAGATCAGGCCGAGAAAACAATGGCCGTGGAAGCAGCGAGCACTCCGTGCCCGCTGGGCGCGTTCAGATACGTTTTGCGTCATATGCTGATGTCGGGAACGCGCAGCAACTGTTTTTCTGCGCTTTAATTCACGTTCAACAGGTGGCCGTGGTCCTCCATACAGAAAATAATTACTCACTGGCACTTACTGTAGACCAATGAAAAGAGATCTGGTGATGGCATGGATTTCATTAAATAAAACGATCGTACTTACAGTTCTGTTTAATTGCGCTATGAATTTTGATATTATACTATTCAATTCAATTCAATTTATTAACATAATAATATGTACATTATAAACTAAATGTTCAAGGTATTATGAACATTTTTTATATGTTGAAAGTATACATATCAAAATAACAATATTTAATTTATTAAAAATAAAATATAAAATTTCGTCAAAGTGTAGAAAAATCCTGCTTTGGGAAATCCCTTCAGATACATGGAATATATCAATGCCCAAAGCGATATTGTTCAGCATAGCGGTAGCTCTTGTGGTGGCCCAAGACACATACACACACATACCCGTGTAATGAGGTACCGCATATGCTGACATCGAAATACGGCAGGCCGTCGCCCTCGATACAGAGGCTGAGGCAAGATCGCTGAGCACAGGAAACAGGCGACAATGTAAACCGGGCCAATAACCGAGTTCAAAGGCAATGTATAGCAGAGGGCATGGAGAGCGAAGAAACGCACCTCGCTGATCTAGACTTAATACCCACACGCGCGGCCGAGTTAAGACGAAATCATAACACCCCCGATTCCTTTGTTCACGATCACTATATAAACGGTAGTCTCCAGAGCAGACCATCTCACTCCTGCGGGGCTTTTCGGATACGGCGGAAGCCCTCTTCGTTATACATCTCACCTTGACGTGAACCGCTTATACTGCGGAAGCTATCGCCATTCATCGACTCATTATTGTGTAACTGCAATTACTATACTTGTAACTTTGTCATTATTAAATCTCAATAAATACTATTCAAATGCCGCGGCTTCATCCTCATCAGCCTTCCCACACTCTTATTATTTTATTCTAAAAGTATTTCATGGCTTAATCTTGCAATTGAGTATTACGCATGAGTATTACGCAGTCTTACGCATAGTACGTTGATATTTTACTAAAAGTATTACATTCTCGTCGCATGTTTATCGAACTCTTTCGCAATAAATATTTGGCCACGTTCGAAGTGTGTACAGTGCTTTAAAAATAAGGAATCATTCGCGTGGCGGTAAGTTTCTTCTGTTCCGTGTTTCCTTTTCCTCCCTTATCTAAATACAGTTCATATCGCGTCTACACCCTCTTTCATCCCCGTCCCGCCACCACTTTATCCCCGTATTTCATCCTTTATTCCGTACTAGCGACTTGCGTTGTGCACACTAATATTAACAAATATAAAATTTTGATAACCATTCTTATTGCTGGCTAGATAATTTTTTATTTTGCTAAATACGTTGAGAATAATGACAAAAGTTTATAAAATCTAATATGACGCTGCTCGTATAACTAACTATAGAGTCAAGATCTGTCGTTAGTTACTTATTTACCATCACGCCGTTTCCCCGTGGGGGTAGGCAGAGAAGATAGAGCGCCACACTCTTCCGTCCTGACATACAACTCTCGCCTCATCCACATTCATACATCTTCGCATGCAAGCTCGCCGGTTGTTGAGGCTTCTAACGGGACCATCTTCCAGTATCTGGTTGATCTGGTCACGCCACGTCTTCCGCGGTCGCCCTTTCTTTCTGGCGCCATCAACACTTGCATTATATATCTTTCTTACCATTCTTTCCTCATTCATTCGCTAAACATGCCCAAACCATTTGAGTGACCCTTTTTTAATTCTATTAATTATGCTAAGATCAGCTTTACATTCATTCCTAATATCTGCATTCTTTACTCTATCATAAATTGATTTGCCACACAAACGTCTGAGGGATCTCATCTCCACTGCATTCAATCTACTTTCGTTCCTCTTCTGCCAGCTCCAGGCTTTGCTTCTATACATCAGTGTTGGTACCAGAATTCCATTATGTACCGCAAGTTTTGTCTCGGTAGACATATTTCTATTAGAAAAGAAGTAGTTAGTTACACCACGAGAATGTTTATTAACATTATTGATGTGTAACATTTTCCTGCAATCTGTGGCAGTGATTTCGTGAATAAGGACGAAAATGTGTAACAGGAAATAAGATCCCGTGTGATGGATCCTCTTCTTCGCCTTTCGGCTCGATCCTACTCCTAACTGAGTTTACGCCTTGTTAGAGGCAAACAAGCTATCTATCTACGTCGGGTGAAGGCTCTACGGTTTTTAACGTAGTATTTCCGAACACCCTCGCTTTATTCAAGACCTCCCCAGTTCACGTTGTGTAATTTTTTGTTTCGAACTATAGGGGATGAATTGGTTTTGTGGTAACCCTAACGCAAGCTAAATTAAATACTGGGGTATGAAGTTCGTGAATGTTCATGGAAAACGCAAACAATACTACCTAGCACGTCAATTAAGCCCTACGGTGCAATTGCTAAACATACTATGTTCCGTGGCCCTATATTATTTACCTATCATTCCTACGGACTGAAACCACTGCATCTGGTGTAGCTGCGCTTCCAGAGTGCGCGATCCTCTGCTTCCATGCCCTCTCCGCTCGATCCCCCATTGTCCTACCTGTATGGGATCGACCGCCATCCACTGGAAAGGTTAGTGACGTGCCGTTATCACATGCGCATGCACATATAGAGTATATAGATCCCCTGAAAGCCCTCGAGTCCTTCGTAGCCGCTCCTATGGATGATTCCGTCTTCGACGCCCTCGCTGATTAATAATTTTATCTTC
>JADDOH010023331.1:0-29518 GCA_016648135.1 Agrypnia vestita | reverse complement strand
CGGCGGAAGGCGATATCCGGAATGGTTTTCTAGGGATATTGTTAGGGATATACGAACTAAACATTTCTATCATAAAAACTGGAAAGCCTTTGGCCGTCACAGCGATTATGAAATGTTTGGACATTACAGATCTATCGTAAGAAGTAGCATTCGATTGGCACACCGAGAGTTCATTTCCGGGATGGAAAACAATATTCTAAAAGACCCTAATACGTTCTGGGCCTATATAAAATCCCAAAAAGCGGATGGTGGGAATATTGATTCCATGACTTGGGGCAAAAAAATGGTACGGGGTGCAGATATTGCCGAGGCGTTTGCAGGTCATTTTAAAACAGTCTATAGTAATGAACCTCCGCTTCTCGATATTAATATTGCTAAAACATGTTCTCCGATCGGTGCACAGTCTATTGATGTTCAATATATCAATGAAAAGGAGGTGGCCGACACTATTAAAAATCTAAGTAATACCCATTCTCTTGGGCCAGATCTCATTCCAACATTCTTCTTAAAAGGCTGTGTGGAACTGATAAAAAAACCGCTATGTTTTTTGTTTAATCTTTCTGTAAATACAAGGGTCTTCCCGGAAACATGGAAGACGTCAAAAGTTACTCCCATACACAAGAGTGGTTCTAAGTTATCCGTAGAAAATTATAGACCTGTAGCTGTTCTCTCTGCACCAGCTAAGGTATTTGAAATTATAATAAGTAAAACCGTCGCTTCCCGAGTAGAGCCGTTTATAATTGATGAACAACATGGATTCAGGAAGGGCCGCTCGGTTGAGACCAATCTGATGATTTTCACAAATTATGTCACGGAAGCTCTGGACGCGGGACATCAGGTAGACTGTTCATATAATGACTTCGCCAAAGCCTTTGATACAGTCAACCATGATGTCTTATTGAAAAGGTTGTATGAGATTGGTTTCTCGGATGGTATGTTAAAATTTATGGCGAGCTACCTCCAAAATAGGAACCAATACGTCTCCTACGGTCTATTCACGTCAGAGTGCTTCTATACCTTCTCGGGTGTCCCGCAAGGATCTAACCTGGGTCCATTGTTGTTCTAGATTTTTATCAATAATATAAAAAATGTAATTTTAAACTCGCGCTTTCTGTTATTTGCGGATGACTTAAAGCTTTTCTTAAAGGTGTCAACTTTGGACGATTTTCATCTTCTCCAAACAGATATATCAAATATATGTGAATGGGGAAGACGAAATAAACTTTTGTTTAATGTTTCCAAGTGTTCGGTTACATCCTTCACTAGGGCCCAAAAAACTCTATTTTTTCGCTACAAAATGAACGACCAAAATCTGACAAGAACATCGAATGTTAAAGATCTAGGTGTTAAATTTGTAAGCAGCCTGACATTTCACGATCACATAGAGACGATCAGTGGTAATGCTCTGAGAATGTTAGGATTTGTTCTGCGTACTGCCAGGGTTTTCGAGAATACCCGCGTACTGAGAACTCTTTACAACTCCTTGGTGCGGAGTAGACTAGAGAGTGGCTCGATGATCTGGGGGCCACATGAGAGCAAGTACTCTCTTATGGTGGAGAAAGTCCAAAAGAAGTTTCTGAGATATCTCTACATGAGAGAGTACGGGCATTATCCTTGGCTTTACCCAACCCAACCGAGTTTCTCCAGGGTATGCATGGCTACAATAGTTAGAGACTAGAAGGAATGCGTATTTGATTACACATTTTTATCGATTGTTGCGCGGTATGATCGACAATACTGAAATTATGCGGAGCATTGGTTTGTATGTTCCTGATAATTACCTTAGACATCGTCAGCATAGATTGTTTCACATTCCAATATACAGGACCAACCTGCCGATGGTTATGCCTGTTGGAAAAGCTACAGCTATGCTGAACAAGATCGCTTTGGATATTGATATATTCCATGTGTCTGAGGGGGTTTTCCGAAGCAGGATTCTCCTACACCTTTGACCAGATTATACAGGTCACTTCTAATTGTTTAAAAATTGTTTAATAATAAATTAGTATTTTAATACACAATATGTATATGTGTGTGTATGTATGTATGTATATGTATATGTGTATGTATGTATACATATGTGTTTATGTATATGTGTATATGGATGTGTATGTATATGTGTATATGTATATTGTTAGATGTAAGTTAATAATATGTATGCATTGAACAGAATGTTTGTAATGTACATATTATGGAATAAATAAAAATTGAAAATTGAAAAAAAATAGATATATATATTAAACATATTTTTTTCATTTATTTAAGGAAACGAGTCCTGTAATATTTAATACGAAATAAATAAATGAAATAAAGAGAAATACACAAATATCAAATAATAAAACTGAAAAATTAAATGCTGGAACCTGGATTCGAACCACGGACCATTTCACTATCCCAGCGACTTAACAAATCGTCAATATTTGATAGTTATAACTGTCGTAATTTAGCAAAGAATACTTCCATTGTTCGGAAATCGACTAGCTAAACTAAACTAAAGTTAAATTCTGCTCGTATGTGTAATATTCCTATATTGCTAGCAGAGTCTGGAAATAGGCGAAATCACTACGGTGCAGAAATATATGTTTGTCTCGCCCATACCGGTGTCACTTCGAGTTTTATGCGCATGTCCGAGAATTAGCGCCAATTTATATCCAATCAGCGCCGCCCCATGGCATAAATGAGAGTCACGACGCTTGCGCACAACAGGTCAAGTGACAGCAATGAGATAAAAGTAGCATTTTCTGCCCCGCTTAGTCCGTGAGACCTCCACTTATGGGCATCAGCAATATAGGAGTACTACATATATGGAGATAGAATTAGAAGTGACGAAATTAGGCGCAGAACTAGAGTAGTGGATATCATGGATCATGTAGCGAAGCTAAAATGGCAATAGGCAGGACATGTTCCAAGGCAGGATGCTACAAGATGGCCTCCCAGAGTTCTGAAATGGAGACCTTGGGAGAAAAAAAGAGGCATCGAAAGACCTCAAAAGAGATGGGCCGTTGATATAGCCGCTGTGGGGGGAAAGAAATGGCTACAATTAGCAATAACAAGGAAGGATTGAAAGAGAAGGAAGAGGCCTATATCCAGCAATGGAGGGACGAAAGCTGATGATGAAGAAGAAGCAGAACATATATGGTTCTGCTAGCGACATGAACGAAGCGATATTTTCAAGAGATCATTTTCGGGTGCTGAGAATATTCTGGGGAATCCAGATATATGTTTAAGCGTTATTAACTATTTAAATATAGTGTGTATCATTTATTTAAGCATTTTGCTAGAATCTCATAAATACATACTGCAAAAAAATTGTGTATCTACGACGTTTTTAGCTGACGTTCCTGCGTACATAGTGAGTCTCGGTGACAAGTCCCTGCTACCAATTTACTTATATTTATATTTATCAATCTACTTTTATACGACACTGACTGCTATTCATAAAATTTATCTGGTTGTTAATTATATTGGCTTAAGTGTTCGAGCATTTTTTAAATATTTTGTTGAAGATATTTTGTTTTATGTATTTTTGAATATCCAATTTTTTAATAAAATCATAATCGAGATTAAAATTGTTATTGTTTCGATTCCACTGTTGGATATTACCTACGAATGACCCTTTTTTCTTGAGCACAGACTTCGATCTAGTTAACGTTCATAATTAAACAAAGAATAAAATTACACAAATGTAGAAAAAATGAAATGCATGGTTTTTCATATACGCCATAAATATATAAGCAAATATATTATGGTGGACACATATCCATACGTATTCTGAAAATAACAATGTCTGGATCTTTAAGATCTTTATCCCAACACTTAATAGACGATAATAAAAAATAAAAAAAAACGAGACATAGCTTTACGTCGGTGTTTGCTTCTGTAAGTTTCTACATGATAGATATAGAGGGAGGGAGAAGGATGTAAATTATTATCTGTCAAATGTCAAGATGGGAAGATTTGAATACGCGGTAACGCCGAACGCGGTCATGACAAGTTTAGCCATGATATTTCATCTGGACGCTGTGGATGAAGAAATTCATACGTTTGTAAGAAACAATCTTTCAATACAGTGTATTTGAGCCGTAGAATTACAAAATCCGCTCTGGACATTTTTAATTTTTATTATCGTCTATTAAGTATTGGGAGAAAGATCTTAAAGATCCAGATATTTATTTATTCATTCATTTACGCCTAAATAGGCTTTTACATATGTAGGTATATAACAGTTATTTGCAAAAATAATATAAACAGAGAGAAAAACAAAAAAAAGAAAGTGTATATAATTTACATTATGGCGGAATGAAGCGCTCTCAGTATCGCGCCCCTATACTGTGACAGGCCAGAACCAAACACGTCCGCTATGTTTGTATAATTGTTACCTAACCTGTGTATTCTAGGTACTAGCGAGTTGTAGTGAGCATTTGTTCTAGTATTGTCACAGTAAAAAGGCGTCGGCACTCGAGTAGTTCGACTGGGTACATGGAACATTATTAAGGACAAAATTTCAGGGCTGTGGTAATGCGAGTTTACAATTTTATATAATAAAATCAGATCGGATAAAACTCTCCTGTCCGATAGTGGCAATAAACCGGTAAAATATAATAAGTTTGTATAGTTAAGATTTTCTATTGGGATATGGAGACGGAAATTTATGTAGCGTAAAAATTTATGTTGAATTCTTTCTATTGTATGAACATGAGCATTGTAATAGGGACACCAGATAGATGAGTTGTATTCGATTTGACTTCTAACAAGAGAACAATAAAGGAGTTTGACCGTTTGAATATTTGTGAAGGAATTACAAGAGCGCAGAACAAAGCCAAGTGTTTTCATAGCCTTGTTTGCTATATTATTGATATGGTTTACGAATGATAATTCCTCGTCAAATAAAATGCCAAGATCATTAATTTCAGTAACGGTTTTCAAGGGAGTGGCATTAATCGAGTAGTTAAAAATGATAGGATTTTTAATTGTATGAAAGCGTATAATTTGGCATTTGTCAATATTTAGAAGGAGTTTATTAGTACTGCACCAGTAATTCAGATTGACCAAATTAAGTTGGATCTTTTGGCAATCTTGAATATTTCGTATCACTTTAAACACTTTCATGTCATCAGCAAAAATTAAAATGTTCACATCATGAAAAACAGTAATAATGTCATTAATAAATAATAAAAACAAGATAGGTCCTAGATGAGAACCTTGTGGGACACCGTTGGTTGCTCTAAACTTAAAGGAAGAGAAAGAATTTATTTTTACAAATAGTTCTCTATTACAAATATATGATTTTATCCAATGTTGTTATTTTCAGAATACAGAATGATTTTTTGTATATCTTTTGTCGTATTTTCTGTCCTACGTAATAAGTTGTGTAGTTTCGGACTCAGTTTAAATAAAAATGAGTTATGAATCTGAATTAGCCAGACAGCACATTGTTTTCTCGGCATTGATTGTATCGCCGGCCACTGCAGGGTGGAGTACACCCTACAGCCTGCGGAGGGTAGTATTATTCGACCCGCGTACACATTTAACGATACCTTCTTTCGCGGCGCGGCGGGGCCTTTCTGAGATTATAATTCCCCGAAAGAAAGCTATTTCGCCGTACGCACTTTTATGCCTTCTTCCGGTGTTTGTTTTTAATTATAGCCCCTTTCATTTCCGGATCGAAATTTCAATTATTTGCTCAAGTATTTTGCAGGGAATTTTCAAAATAAAATTTCTTCCAAAATAAACAAAAAATCGAAATGATTAAAAATTTCTCGTTTTCGCTTCACGTCGAAAGTAATTGAATTTGCGACCTACTCGGGAAAGGTAATTTAAAAAAAATATTTGTATTGTATTTGCATAAATAATTGTTAAAGTACCATCAAGTTTTGATGAATGAACTAACACTCGTATGTAGTATATTATACACATATTAATAGATTAATTAAGAAACATTATGCAAATTATACAGGAATCGGAATAATCCAAGATGATGGTCCCGTTGTTCATACAATGAAAATAAGTATTTCACTATATAATTTAATGTCCTGTTAATTTAATCTAACTAAAATAATCGTAATCTAAATTAAACAAACCAAACCTAATAACCTAACCTAACCAAACCTAATAACCCAACCTAACCTCGTATATTGCCTATGAAATGTCAAAATATGCAGTGCATTTTTCGGAAGTTTAAAGCGTAATATCTTATTTAATACTTACTATTTAAACGTAAATTATCTTTCATTTTGTTATTAGCACATTCAATAATATAGTGAAATACTCATTTTCGTTGTATATCCAATGGGACCATTATCTTGGATTTAGCCCAGGAATCTCCTTGTTATGTACAATGCATAAGTTATTTATAAGTACACTTAAAACGAAGCTTGAGAAAAAAATCACTTACAGGGAAGAACAACAGGGTTTTCGGCAAAATTGCTCCACTTTAGATGCAAACTTCATCCTGGGGCAAATCAAAGAAAGGGCTTCAGAGTATAATAATGTGGCTTTTATATGTTTTGTGGATCTAAAAAAGGCGTTTGACAGGGTGTTTCTGAATGACATTACGAGAATATTATTGGATAAGGGAATATTGAATTCATGACAATTATGACAGTTCATGCAAAAAATATCACATCCTACCATTATACAAACATCGGGAAATAGGTGATTTGATGTACCTACTAAAAATTGTATCGGGCAACATTGACTGTCCTGAACTATTAAATATACTAAAATTCCATGTTCCCTGTAGGTCTCGTAGGTGTTCCCAGTCTTTCACATTGATTTTATCTCATCCAACTACGATAAGATTGTTGGATATTGATCTATTCGAATGCAGCCACACAAGATTAAAAAAAAAATTGAGTGCAGAATTTTTTTCTAGTTAATAATAAGTCTCTTTTTCTCTTGTTCATTCTTTTTGTATTATTTTTAAAATGCCTATGTTTTTCAGCTAATAATTAAGTCCCTTTTTCTTTTGTTTAAATTTTTTATTCTTTCTTGTTTTATAATTCTAAACGTGCCCAAGTTTAATTCATAACATATTTCTAAATGTGGAGACCTATAATTGGCCATCTATATTATATCAATGTTTTCTATGCTTCTTTGTTGTGCTGTTGGTCTTCCATGAATATTAAATAAATTAAATTAAAATTGGTAAAGACTCTCCAAAATCTCTATACCAACTGAAAACTAAAATTAAAGTCGATAATGAGAGGAATGAAAGTAGACTGAATGCGGTTGAAATGCGATCACTAAGACGCCTGTGTGGAAAATCTTTGGTCGATAGAGTGAGGAATGAACAAATTAGTAGTGAATGCAATGCTGGCTGTAGTGTGGTAGATAGAATAAAGAAAGGAGTGCTGAGATGGTTTGGTCATGTGGAACGTATGAACGAGGAAAGGATGGTTAAGAAAATATATGAGGCGAATGTTGAAGGCAACAGGAACAGAGGGCGTCCGCGAAAGACCTGGCACGATCAGGTACTACAAGTATTTGAGGATGGCCCTGTTAAAAGCCGCAACAATCGTAGAACGTGTATGAGAAGATGTATGAATGTGGCCGAAGCAAAAGTGGTGTGCCAGGATAGAAGAGTGTGGCGTTCAATCCTCTCTGCCTACCCCTGCAGGGAAACGGCGTGATGGTTAGTTAGTTAGTTAGTTATGAATTTGATCAAAGGAGAGCATGACGAGTAATGGTATAAGATAGGGAGACAGTCTAAGTCCTCTTCTGTTTAATCTTATAATGGACGAAATCATAGAAGAGGTGGCTAATTTAGAAATGAGATACATGTGGGTACAAAATGAGTAGCAAAATAATTCATGTAATATGATACGCAGATAACGCAGCTATAATAGCTGTACAAATTCTAGGTTATATCGCAAAGTCATTTTCAAGTTTGTGTTTACTGGGGTATTATGCCGTGTTGTGACCTTTCGGGCCGACGCCTCGGATCCCATTGCAGGGTCCATCATCAGGGCTGATGTAGGGATGATGGACCCTGCAATGGGATCCGAGGCGTCGGCCCGAAAGGTCACAACACGGCATAATACCCCAGAAACACAAACTTGAAGATTCTGAGTGGCCGTGAAAACCTAAGAACATTCCTATCGCAAAGTTAATCAGTAAAACTAAAAGTTAAACAATATCAAAACAACAACAATCAGATGTACACTGAGTATTGATACAAGCTTGTGGAATGTGTTATGAGCTTCAGATATTCAAGTGTAGAAATTTGTTGTCCGAGAGCAAGTTAATAAAGCATCTACTATACCAGGGTGTCTCAAGAATTTGACCTGGAAGAACGAAAATATGCGTATTGCAAGTAAGGTCTAGATAAACAAGACATGCGTGTAGTCTATCGTGACATATTTTGAGTTTGTTCAAATCTTTCAGAACAAACTCAAAATATTCTGAATTGTAAATACTGGTAAAAAGGAATTTAACAAAAATTGGAAATAATATTTCCTGGCGTATCCTAGTGTAATTCAAGTATTCGGATGAATTTCATTACACAATAAAGTATATTGCTCTCAAAATTCCGTAAAAAATCAATGTAGATTTTCTCATTAGCGACATCTGTGGGGATTTAGGGAAATGAAAATGGCTTTGTACAGGCCGCATGGAAAGGCGCTTACAACTCATATGTGAAAGCTTTCCACGCAATTTGAACATATATACAACTTCCAAAAAATGAATAAGCATGGTATATTCTATCATGGGTGGGAATGGCGAATGTTACAATTGTGTAAAGTGATCACTTAAGCCAACCATAAAAGATAGGTCATAAGTCCTATGTACACCCAAATGACTTCTATATACCTACTTTCCCATAATAAATACAGCTTCGTCTCTGTGAGATATCTATAATATACATTAATATCGTGACATATGCTGTAAGGACGTAGGCTGACACTGTCCGCACTGATGCACTCCTCAGAATATCTGAAATGAAAGTGTTGAGATCCATAACTGGAAAAACTCAACGCGGTTGTGTCCGAAATGTAAATATTAGGATAAATTGCAAAATGGAAGACACAGCACGATGGAGTAGATCCAGAAAGAGATTCTGCAGGGATCACGTAGCCAGGATGGACAGTGACAGACTCGTGCATACAGCAGATCATCCCATAAATAGAATTTAACAGAGCTACTTCACAGTACTTTACAGGTAAATTCACGCCTAAATTATGAATCTGAAGTGTTGTAACATCAATATCCTAATATCAACCATTTTTTTGTAAAACGTTGGACTATCAAGAAAATAATTTATATTGAAAGTCGAGTAAAAGTAAATACGAGTAAAAGAAAATGATTAATGATGATTAAAACCTCGCAGAAAAATTCTTGTTCAAATTTATGCAATATAGTTTATCTCCATAAGCATTAATATTTTTGGAGCATCTAGGCCTACCCGGACTCTAGTCCCTCGAGCGTACCAAATGGACCAATCGCGCTTGAGGCAAACCACCAACCACAAGCCCGATACAACCGGCGAGGAACCACCAGGTAGCACACTTTCTCACCAATCCTTGTACTGTGCCTCGCGCGTAATCTTGCTCGTGCTTTGTTGTAAAACTGTTTTTTCAATAAACCGACAATGTAAATTGTAAGTACTTTTTCATTCATCCTATATCACTTCCCGCCTCAGCTTGCCATATACATTCTCATACTTTTAGACATTTAGACAACGATGTATGAACATTTTCGACTCAGCATTAAGGCAGAAATCTACCTGTAAAGTGTATCCAGCTCTGTTATACCCTGTATTTTCGGAACAATAATACATGATAAGCTCTACATTTTTCTGTAGAATGTTTTCTAAAAAAAGACTCGGATATCGATTTAACAAAACATATTTCAAAATTATTACATACAACATACAAACAAACACAATCAAAAAATGGTTGCTTGAACATTTTACACTCGTAACATATGCAGGAATCTACCGGCCAAGTTTCTGCTGCTAGCTCCGGTACACCCTGTATATTCAATTATCTAAGTGCTATAATGTAATTTAGGTTTAATTAATTTTTAGATTGAAGTGTTCTGGGCGACGCAGTGTGTAGAGCCGTCCCATGGTTCGTAAAAGTTGCGGGGAGCGGCCGAACTGCAAATGAAGTATCGCGCGACCACCAGCCGATAAGTTGAAGTTTCAATAAACTCGGGGAAATTTCACTACCCTTAGACAGCCCCCGCGAATATCGCCACCCCGCCGCGGGCAGCCGTCTGGCATTAAGCCATGTATTCCCTAGGGGACAAATTGTCCCTCAACAGCACGCGCGGCATAGAGTCTACGTGACGTTGCAACGTTGTGCACTGTTCCGCGACGTCGCGCACAATATAGCGCGGCATTTCTACGTGCCGTGGCAAAGTTGCCATGCGCACGGTACCCATTATTACTCGGAGCGTCAGTACCACGTGGTATGTTTACAAGTGAATACGCATGCGCTGTATCTGTCAAGATGACAATGCGCGAAAACGAAATTGTTCTTGAACTCATCGAGCTGTATCGATCGAAGATCGCATAGAATGTCCGTCCTTCTTTCTCTTTGCAGTAAATAATTTCGCATTCTCCTCTTTTTTCTCCTCTTACGTTTCGATAAACTCATTAACATAAGCAGATACGCAGTTGTCATCATAAACTCGCAGGGCGACATTTCCGTGACGTGTGGAAATCAATAATTATTTGCAAAAAGGACCTTGTTTTTAATAATATTCAATTTACTACAGTAAAACCTCGTTAATTTGAAAATGCGACCCAAAAAAACATTTTGAATTGCGCGGAACCCCGTTTTCGCCAAATGAGATACCGCAGCTGTCATCATAACATCATCGGGTGACATTTCCGCGACAAGATATGCGAGTCCCGGTGTGTACACGTCAAATGACCGCGTCATTGTCCCCGAAACATGAGCGTAGATGTTGATGCGACATGCCGAGCGGAATGTTTCGCGATTTGTCCCCTAGTGAATACATGGCTTTAAGGGCGCCGCTCGGTGTACCGCGCAACGTGACTTCTGCGATAACAATAAAACAGATGACCGAGGTAATAGCGCTAACAACGATATCACTTTCATTTTTTAAAGAAAACATTCCTAGAAAAAATATTTGAATTGCGCTGCCCGTGGTTCCCAAAGTTGACAGGACCGGGACCCAAGAAAAAAAAAAATTTCGGGACCCACCTCCTGCCTCACATTTTCCCAATTCATATTGTAGCCATACGAAAGACTGTTCAATTAAGAAAAATAGAAAAACCTCCAAATATAATCGAAATTTTTAATTACGAAAAATATGTGATATTTTAATGGGAAGGATGAATTTTTTGCCTCTTTTTAGTCATAACAGCATTAGCGTTGACTTCAATTTTAGTCATTTTTAATCGCAGTGAATTCGATACGTCCAATTTATTTCTGTATTAAGTCTTAATATAAACCATGGCAGAAAATTCCACTTGACATAAGTATGAGGTAGTGAAAGGGAGGAGGACTTACATGGCTTCGTCGGACAGGCGGGGATAAGTGTCAGCAACTGAAAGCCAGCATTTTGCTAATTGCTTGCGATTAAAAGTGTCTTCTGATAAATCAATAAGTTCTTCACTTCCTTTTGTTGAAATTTCAGTCGGTATGTTGTGTTGAAATGGATTTTAAATCCAGTTTATCCTGTTGAACTTTTTCATCTCTTCTTCGAAGTTGGCATTATTTTTCAACCCTGTTAAATGAGTGAAAATTGCAGACACTACATTGATATCTGGATGCACTTCGTTATCTATAATAAACACGATACGACCCGGACGAGACGTACTGCGCGGTGTTGTGACTGCGACCCACCTAATATCCGCTCGCGATCCACCAGCGGGTCGCGACCCATAGTTTAGGAAACACTGGGCTAGGCAGTAGAAACTATTTGGTAAGAGGTGGCATGATTACTACATAGCTTAAGTAAAGACCTATTTGCACACGTCTTCTCATAGAAAAAAAAATACTAACCCCACCAATATCATACCAATGTAAAGGAATAAGACGCGTGAATAAGATAAAATAAATAATAACAACTTTCAAATGAAGAAAAGCTAAAGTAGTTACCGAATTTGCAAAAGTATATAAATGAAATATAAACTATATGCAAAACTTTATACAATGGAATATGAACTACATAAAAATTACTCTTTAAATATCAAATAAACTCGGTTGAGAGAATAAAATGTACTACAAATGAATCTGTGTGCGAAAGGAACGACCGAGTGAGTCAATAAAATCGAGTTAAGTATTCAGAGATGTTCTTTAGATAAATATCTAGCAACGAAAAATTAGGTAAAAAAAACAAAATGCCACTGTTTTTTAATTCTGAAATTTAAATATGTAAAAAGACAAATTAAATGATTAATTATTTGAAAAAAAAATGAAACAACGAGATTAGTCAACTTGATTCTTGTGCAAAAAATAAAACTACTGGTGCAAAAATTAGATAAAAAAAAAACTAACCCATAAACATCAAGTTTTTAATATACTCCCTTTCTCTATTGTTTTCAATTTGATATTCTATCAACATATAGACTAATCGGACCCATGGCTCGAGTCAGACTAGGTGAAACAGGTTTCGCGTCTCCTCCACACGTCGGGCTCCTTTCTCATTTGTATGTAAATTTCGAAAAATATAAAATTATACTATAATAATTTAAAAAAATTAAACGAAAATTTGTTAGTTAATTTCGTCGTTTTTTAAATTTTTTTTTAATATTTAATTTAATAATTTATAATATCGTCGCCACGAGTCTGCCTGCAAAGTTTCAGCTCGATTGGGTCACGGGAAAAGGGTTAAAAATCGATCCGAAGTTTTTTCGGCCGACAAGCAGACGCTACTAGTTAAAGGAAATGGAGTTATAACAAAGGCTTTAAGAGATATTTCATAAACAAACAAGATCCCAAAATTTTGTTTGGGCTCTCATGAAAATTTGCTTTTTACTCCCTTTGGCGTCTGCTTGCTTGCCGTCAACAAAAACTTTGGATCGATTTTTGACTCTTTTCTCGTGATCCAATCGAGCTGAAACTTGACAAGTAGACTCGTGGCGACGATCAAGAAGATCTATCAAATTTTCATTAAAAAAAATTAATAATTATAGTATAATTTCGGATTTTTAGAAATTTTAGTGGTGTTTTCAAATTGGAATCATTTGAAAAGTTTGATTGTTAGCAACGGCGGCCCGATAACGTCGCGGAATATTTTCTAAATTTGAATTACTCCGACGGTATTCACAATAGGTACTTCACTACGAATGTCGAAAATCTAAATAGACTGACAAATGTTTTTAGTATTTAATCTTCAAAGCATGAAGTGTCTTATCAAAGCTCAAAACATCTGACATTCTAGTAATATATTAAATTAGTGTAAGTTTAGTGTTATGTTATATGTTTTAATTCGTCTTTAATTGTTGTTATATTTTACAAAGAAAGGGAGTATAATAAAAACACGGTTTTTATTGGTAACTTTTTATTACTTATTTGGTCGTTCCTTTCGCCTATGTAAATTTACCTTTTTATATCGGTAAACATTAAATACACAGAATTTGAAGCCATATTTTATTAAAAGGTTTCGAAGTGCCGGCAAAAACGTATATTATTTACCTTCCGATCTGAGGTGGTGGTTGTTGATGTTGAAGGCTGACCCTCTGGTCTCCTGTGATTACTTGAACTGGGAATTAAAAGTTCCATCATTAAGAAGTTGAGCCGTACAGAAATTTATTTTCGCTTGCGCCCTAATACTACAAAGGAAACTCGATGTTCTCAATTTCTGAAGATTAATACTTTTGGGAAAACGAAAGTGGTTTTTCGAGTGTTCTGACCGGAAAGTGAAATATCGCCGGGTACATTTATTCACTAACATGTTATTTTTTATTAATAACTCGAATGTTCTAACTTGATTTCTGACAATTTTCAGTAGTATGTATTAGAGTCTTATAAAATAAATCATGTCGTCGTACAGGTACACGCTGTGTAGCAAAATAAATTTTGATACATTTTTAATAGCTTTTTGGAGTACTAACCAAGGAAGGCATGAGAGGTTCGATCGCCAGATTATCTATTGATGCTAAATTTATTAATAATAGGTAAGGATCTTAAACACCAGAACGACAAGCTTTATCTTACTATATAAATAAGAATACTATATAAATAAGTGTCTGATGAAAGATACTGTTTTTTTTTATATTTATAGAGATGATTCGGAGAAGGTCAGTGATAAAATCTAGTTGATCGTTTTCTATCGGTTTCTTTAACTAATTAAATACCAATATTATCATTTGACTCTTTAAATAATCTCAAAATTTTTATAAAGAGTGACTACAAAAAGCCATCATTATTTTAACGTCTAGAATGCTAACAGAGTGTTGTTAAATTTATACTAACCAATACCAGATTTTAGATCTACCGGTTTCGAGACGTACCCGTCTCTTCGTCAGGTCGTTTGGTCTTGGTTTGGTACGTCTCGAAGCCGGTAGACCGGTAGAGATTGGTACGTCTCGAAACCGGTAGACCTGAAATCTGGTTTATACTAATTTAACTAACACCAGTAGACCTAAAATCTGGTAGTGAATTATACTTATTTAACTAACACTCTATAATAATGTCTAACCACAAGATTAATACTTTAAATATTACAAATATTAATAATAGTCTAGAATGTTTTTTCGCTTTAATGTTAAAATAACAATCTTTTTCCAAATAATAAACTTTAAAAAATCCAAAATCAAGGACATAAATTAAAATAAAATTTATAAATAACACTTGCAGAAAACGGGAAATTTTGATAATTAAGCATAAAGTAAACCAAGGCACCTTTAATGATAAGTGCCCGGGAAAAAACGAACATTAATATAGGGCTTCACCACAAATATCTAATTACTCTAAAGGGGAAGGGGTAACTTAAAATTTTATAAATAAGTCGTTTGTACGTAGTATGTCTACTGTTTGATAATGGCCTTGCAGGCCGAAACAGCTGTAACACTTAAAAATAGTTAACCCGCAGAACTTAGTAATAATATTTATTAAAATTTAATTTATTTAAAATTTCATTGATAATAATTCTTAAAATTTAATTTATTTTAAATTTCGCTAAAAAAAGGAATGAAAAGTCTACCAACAAGATGGCAGGGGGTCCTAATAACGATGGAGATTATATAATCGATTAAAAATAAAATTAAATGTAATTGTTTTTTTTTTGTTGCCACTTAAATAATTGATTATTTATGGTTTCACCTAATATATTAGTAGGGGTTTAATTATTAATTTATAAATAATACAATACTTTACGCTATTTAGCCATAACTATTGGTCCGTTTAATTTTTTGACATAATAAAATTACTTATATTAAATACTGCAGAAGAAATATTCTGAAGGCAGGGCGGAAACGATTTTTTAAAATGTTCAAAATAATTTACTTAACACATTTTTGAGGGATAAATTTAATAATGTTTTAAACGCTAATTCGACTCTGAGGGGTCGTTATCAAAAATTGTGTTGCAACTTAAGGGTAGTAGGTTCTCTGCTATACGTGATTATCTTTGGCTATAACGCACCCAATCGTGCGACTAGCGGAAGGCAGGTGGAGCTACCTCAAATAGGTAATTAATTAAAAGTTATTAAATGATTTGGAAGGCATTTTTATAGGCGACGTTAATTCGTGGTGAAAACTCGTATCATCTAAATACAATAATTTAGTCGTCCGTCTGTCTGTAAATTTGTAAAATTTGCTGGAATTAAAACTTTAGATAATAATTAGAGAGTGACACGCAATCAGCGCGCGGCTCAAGCGACACATAGAGGTCGAAATTATACAGTATTGACTTTTTATATAATTATTTTATTGTATTTAATTTTAGGTTTAAGCGAATAGTCAATTTAAAAAAAAAACGAGTGTTTTTCTATTCATGAATTTTCAACTTTAAAAGCATGCAATTATTATATCCCGTGAATTTTCAACTTTTTTTACAATATATTTTTTGTAATATTTACATAATTTAGAAATAAAATCAAAATAAAAATTTCCTGGAGAGCACCGGTCTCTTCGGGAATATATAGTAGCAGTTTGGGTATGTTTACAAGTTTTTTTTAAATAAAAGTATATAATAGGTTCGGATTTCACCTATTCCTTATTCTCATAATTGTTATATGTATAAAATAGTCGAACCATTACTTCCATTTTATTTATAGTATTTTTTTTACTATATTATAGCTGTTTATCTCGGCACAGGTTTATCCTAGTGAGATGAGCGGCTCTTTTTCTAACCAATATTTATTTATTTTATTTATTTACCATAATCATTTAGTTCCACACATAATGTTGTGTGGGCTAATACATGATTACACTTATATATATTGCATTCAATCTAGTCATTTAAAAGATTTTACAATAAAATTTTTGCACTCCTGTTTAAACCTCCTTATATTCACAGTGTTTTGAATTTCCTTAGGCAGGCTATCGAAGATTTATGTATTATTACCATCATAGAAGATTTAGTATTATTATATTATATTATAAACATAATATGTATTATATTTAAGATAAATAAATAAAAATATTTTTTCAATAATTGTGTCATTGTATGTAAAAAAGTACATATTCATACATTTATTGAGATAAAATTTTTAAATTTGATATATGGAATATATAAAAAATAATGTGAATCAGCAAATCAATGTTTTCAATTCCTCGTAGTTCAGCAGGCATAACACTTTATACCGAGGGCTCCGGGTTCGATTCCCGGTGAGGACACAATATTTCCTTATTTTTTTCTAAAACCTCAGAATTTTATGTTGCTTCGCCTTTAGTGTAAAAATAAAATAAATGACAATTCGGCACCATAGACCATAGAAAGTAGCTAAGAATGTGTAGCTTTGGCTAACCGAGTGAGATATATGAGGATTGATATTTTGCGCTGCCAATTTTAATTTATATATTTAAATTGATTTTGGTATCAGTAAAAGTGAAAAAGAAAATTAAAGCTAAAAGCGAGTGTATACAAATTTTACAGGCATTTTTGTCGCGCTCTTTCCAACGTAGTTTCCTTGACTGATTTTACTGGGGGACGTATTTCACGTTAAAAACATACCATTATTTTGATGACGTCATTACTAAAAAACCGTGAACCTAAATTACAACAATTAGTAAAATTCTGTAAATGTTTTGTTATGGTCGTGTTGTGCCCGGCCGCACGCCCAAACTTTGTTTGAAACTCGAAGGTTCCACGTCATTAAAACGTTTTTTCGTGGAGCATTAAAATTATTTTAGGCGGAACGAAAGAATATCGAAATTACGGCATTTAAATAGCGGCGAAGCCTATTTTTTGGGGGTGACACCTGACCGATCTTCCCTCCACGTCCCCCCGTGAGTTGTTGGGGATGGGGAGGGGAGAGGGTGGGAAATAGATTGTTTGAATATTATTGAAATGATTCAAAAAGCCATAGAACTACAAACAAACAAACAAATTTAATAATAAACATACATAAAATGAATATTCATATGGTATTTGTGATAGTATCAAAAATATTAAAAAAATTATTAATTAGTACAGCGAAATATGGGTCTTATTTTCTGATGGTTTGAGATTTTTCTGTAAAAATTTCGAAATTGTCCGAGGATAAAGGCGACAAAGTTTTATGGATATAAAAATTGACATTTTTACTGTATGTATAGCTGAAAATAAGTTTTCAAAAGTCTATTGAAAACATAAACTCAAGTTTTTATTAGGTATTTAAAATGCCTTCGTAATAAAATAAAAGATGCATATTTTATGAATGAAATGTTTTCGTCAATTTACTTTGACAGTTGACTGATTTTATTCTGTGGTAAATTGATAAAACATATTTAAAAATAAACATTACAAATGTAAAGTAACTATGAAATAATATTTAGCAGTTTTAAGCATTTGCTTTTTTATTTCATTTTGAATAGTAATAGTATATGAGGAGTTAAGGTTGTTATTACGGTCGTTAGATATATTTAACTGTAACTGGTTGCGGATATTTTATACGAACCGTATGTTTTTCCGAGAGACGATTCTCGACGTTTCGTTGAATTCTTATTCAACGTCATCAGGACGACGACCTTTACCCGCGGAAGTAGAGGGCGGACTGATTACTGCTTTCGAGGGCGTAAATTATCAACTTGTCAACAGAACCGCACCTTATACCCAAATTAGTGAGGGAGTCCATTGAAATATACAAACATACCAATTTCAATAGAGACGACAGTTATTGTAGAAGAAGTGAACACTCCACAACAAAGTGCATATAATTTACACACTTGAAAGCAGTAATCAGTCCGCCCTCTACCTCCGAGGGTTAAAGGTCGTCCTCCTGATGACGTTGAATAAGAATTTAACGAAACGTCGAGAATCGTTTCTCGGAAAAACATACGGTTCGTATAAAATATCCGCAACCAGTTACCGTTAAATATATGAGGAGTATAAAAGCAAACTTCTGTGTTTAGTTTTGTGGGATATTATGCTTTGTATATCTGACCTCTCTGACCGACGTTTCGGATTCCATTGCAGATTCCATCACCAGGGCTGTGACATACAACGATGGCGATATCAGAAAAAGAGTGAGAACAGTGTGGCCATCGGGTTTTAAACCAAATGATAAATCATCATGATCGTAGAACAATGACGGATATGCAAAAATTTCGTAATGACTTTTTAGGATCGTTAAAAAGTGAAAAACAGAAGCCTTCTAATCTACTTCTTCTTCATCAGCCTTCGTATTTCCACTGCTGGATATAGGCCTCTTCCTTATTTTTCCATTCTTCCTTGTTGTTGGCTAATTGTAGCCATTTCTTTCCCCCCCACAGCGACAATATCACTGGCCCATCTCTTTTGAGGTCTTCCGATGCCTCTTATATTTTCCCAAGGTCTCCATTTCAGAACTTTGGGAGGCCATCTTAGTATCCTGTCTTATAACGTGTCCTGCCCATTTCCATTTTAGCTTCGCTACACGATCCATGATATCCACTACTCTAGTTCTGCGCCTAATTTCGTCGTTTCTAATTCTCTTAGGCTTACTCCAAGCATGGATCTCTCCATGGATCGTTGCGTGCATTTGAGCTTTTCTACACTTTTCTTTTTAAGGGCCATAGTCTCCAATGCATACGTCATCACTGGCAGTATACACGATTCAAAGGCTTTTCTTTTTAGGCTAATTGGGATCTCTTTGTTCTCGAAGATATGTTTGAGTTTGCCAAAAGCAGCCCAGCTCATTCCTATTCGTCTTGGCAATTCTGCTGTTTGCAGCCTTCTTATAGTATATAAAAGTGTATTTTTTCTCATTAATTTAGAAAATACGAAGTTTACTAACGACGGCTCTGATTTGCGATCGTAGATCAATGCAGCATGTGTAAAAACATTGTTGTATTACGCCACTGCGCCGACTATATGGTCAGAGGTTTAAAAAATATCAACTTTTAATAAAGAACCCAAGTTTCAAAGGAAAATCTTTTGTAATTAACGACATAAAGGGTCTAAATAAAACTTCAAACTGCTCTCTTTCAAACTTGAGAAAAATCACATGCGTCGTTATTCTACGACTATGACGAAATATCGGTCAAGAAGACCTCTTTCCATTTGAGAAAGACAATCGAACTGGTATGTGTAAGCCGTGCATACGAGGCACATTTTTTCACACAAAAAAGTTACCTCCTCTGCTTCGTGACCCGTTACTCTATTCAAATATTTTCATAATTTCTGTATTTAGGTTAGTTATAAATTACACCTGATTATGAGAGGGACTGCTTCGTGTTAAATTAACTCAACGTGTATGCATTACAATGATCAATTTAGTATAAATTAGAATAATTAAAATATTCTGAATATATTATTAATATTTAAAGCATTAACTTTTTGGTTAAACATTATAACAGAATGTTAGTTAACTTAGTAAAAAATACCAGATTTACTGTCTAACGGTTTCGAGTATGTTTGTATCCATCTATAAAAGAAAACAATAATAATAATACAAAATGGAGAAGAATTTTATTTATAGATAAATTAACTAATACTGTATCCAATGCTTTACCTATAAATTTTAAACCAGCTTTCTATACTAACAATCACATAGGAAAAATACTTATTAACAATAAAGATAAAAATAATATAATGGATAACTCAGGAATCTACCAATTAACATGTAGCACGTGTCCATCACATTATATTGGAAGGACTTCTCGTAATTTTAATACTAGAATCAAAGAACATATGAGGTGTCTTAAAAACAACAATTTTTCCGAATTTTCCAACCACCTCATAGAAAATAAACATAAACATAGGGATGAAAATATTAAATACTAATAATAAAGGTTTAAAACTAAATAATTTAGAATTTTTTTAGGGAAGCGGTGAATAATAAAGCACCTCTAATTAATAACCAAATCAGATTTCCATATAGCCCTTAGTTTAATTTAACTTTCACAAGAGATTTGGTAACACCCACTTTAGACCCCGTCCTCTCTCACTCTCTTTCGTTATATTCCTGAATGTTCTGTAGGCTAGTGCATGCTTGTCTCTGACAAGATTAACACGCATGTGATCAATATTGGTGAAAGTTTAACAATACTATGGTTGGGGTGAATAGTGTTGTGAATATAGTAGTGTAGTGTTGGTCCTGACGAAGAGACGAGTACGTCTCGAAACCGGTAGACCGTAAATCTGGTAGTGGTTTTTACTCCCTTTCTTTTAACTCGTGGCGTCTGATTACTTGCTTGTCTGACGAAAAAACTTTGGATCGATTTTTAACCCTTTTCCCGTGATCCAATCAAACTGAAACTTTGCAAGCAGACTCGTGGCAATGGTCAAGAAGATCTATCAAATTTTCGTTAATAAAATTAATAATTATAGTATAATTTAGGATTTTTAGAAAATTTAATTGATTTTTTAAAATTGGAAACCATACAAATATTTGATTACTACCAACAGCGGCCTGACGACGTCACGGAACATTTAAAATTTGAATTACTCCGTCGGTATATGTAAAAGTTACTTCACTACGAATTTCGAAAATTTATGACAATTTGTTCACAGATGACAGCAAAATTCAAAAATCTATCAAAATCTTGATTAAATTGACTGACAAATGTTTTTAGAATTTAATCTTCAAAGCATGAAGTGTCTTATCAAAGCTCAAAACATCTGACATTTTAGAAATATATTAAATTCCTGTACGTTTAGTGTTATGTTATATGTTTAAATTCGTCTTTAATTGTTGTTATATTTTACAAAGAAAGGGCGTATAATAAGAACTTGGCTTTTATGGGTTAGTTTTTTTAATAAGTTAACTAACATTCTTTATTCTGAATATAATTTCGTTCGTTACTTTCTTCCTTCCCACCGAGCTACACACAGCCGCGAGGTGAACTTGTAAAATGAAAATATGTTAAAATCCCTTAATTCGAACGGGACTAGCGGACACCCCGACACGCCCCCCCAGCCGTCGCTAACACATTCAATTAAAAGCCCCGCTAACGATTCCGCCGAGCGGGCCCGCTGCCGGGAAATGCCGCCGGAGCGCTGTCGGCGTGCACTTAGAGCGCGCCTCTATTTAGCTAAAATGCGGCCATTACCTGTGCATTTTCCCTAAACAGCAGCCGAACATCCGTGTAATCCGGGCTGAGAGCCGCTAAATGCCAGCCCTCTGCAGCTGCGCTTTGGATGCGACATTCCTCCCGACTTTTTATCTCGTCTCTTGGATGCGCATACAATTAACCTTTACCCCGGCGGAACTGCAAATGTTAAAGAACCAATCCAGGGGTAAGATTTTATCGCCCTGCCTATTTATTTGTCGAAAAATAATATTTTTACGGGCTACGGGGGACAAATTAAAACACTGGAAATTATTAAGCGATTAATTAATTGATTATTAAATGGACAAGTTCCTTAACAAGAATCGATGAAGATACCTGCACAATTACTTGATTTGTTTAATTTATTTTACATGATGGTGAATGTTGCGTCTTGTGTGCATTTTTATAGAATTGACTTTGTGATTGAGTTTAGTCTCTTTTGACTGTATATTATTATTCTATATTATTGTTTTCTTGACTGCTTATTCTATATATTGTATTATTAATTAAGATTTTTAAATATTAGATATTCTTTTCTTTCTTTCTCATTGTTATTTAATTAGATTACACTACTTAAACCTATGATTGTAAGTGGTTATCCCTACCACACGCAAGAATCATAATTCTTTTTGGTGAGGTATATACACAAAAAGTATTGATTTGTAAACATTGTCTATGTATGATTGTAAAAAAATATTATAAATATTAATAATTAAATAAAAAAAAGAATTGCGTCTATGTATGAATGTAAAAAAATACTATATATATTTTTAATTAAATAAATAAATAAAAAAAAGAATTACATTAATACACTATCTTTGAATTAACACTATTTTGAAATTTATCATTCGACTATTAACTCTTTATTACCGTTGGGTAAGACATTATTTATCACTTGATAGAACATTCTATTCAATTCTCGCACTTGGAAGCCGCACTTATTTATTTCGCCAGTTAGGTACTTCGCTCCATTATTTCGCTCGATATCTGTCGCGGCTAATATCGCACCTATTAAAATGCCAAAACAAACTGACTGCACAGCGTGAGGTGCTCCTTGTATATACAGGGTTATTTGTAAAACATTAATAACCTCGCAGGACTATATTCCTGCCTTGGTTATGAGTCGAAAATGTTCAAGCTATTATGACCTAATATCAATAGTTGAGGAGATATGCGACATCATAGTTTGCATTTTTTTTTCATTATTTCTCACTTATTTTTTGTAAAACGTTGGACTATTATTACAGTAACTCATATCGATTACGAAAAATTCATTCGTTTCAATACAAGTTAAATAAAATGATAAAAACCCTGAAAAAATTCCAATTGGAATGTTTTCCAATTGTAATTCGAAGGTTTTTATTTTTTTATTTGAATTATATTAAAGGGAATCAATTTTTCATATTCGATATAAGTTACTGTAATGATAGTCCAACGCTGTACAAAAAATAAGTCAGAAATATTGAAAAAAAAAATGCAAACTTTGATGTCGCATATCTCCTTAACTATTGATATTAGGTCATAATAGCTTGAACATTTTCGACTCATAATCAAGGCAGGAATATAGTCCTGCGAGGTTATTAATGTTTTACAAATAACCCTGTATACCTGTGTTTTTTGAATTCCCGAGTCCATTTTTTTATTTTCTGGTGTTAACAATAAGGTTTCAGACGTAGACGTTTTCCGAATGTTATAGATAATGCCAGAGTGTGATTGTATATCCTAGAAGGCTCTAGAAACTTCAATCTTATTATCGACATACTATAAGAGATTCTATACGTAATCTGTGTGTAATCTCTTTTACCATGTCGTTAGAATACTAAGCCGACCGTCTGGTAATGCGAGAGATCCTTCTTTTCTTTTGTATCACATTTTTGTATTGAAAGGTGTTAAATTAAATTTTATTCATCAGATTATATTAAAAATACACATTATATCTTTCAAAACTGACATTAATTACAATATTTAATCAATTAATACATTACCGAACCCACGATGTTTTAAAAATGAAAAAAATTGCTGCACTGTATGGACTTTATAATAATGATTGTATAGACTTATAAGATAATATCTCTTTTTTTAAATAATATTACAAAGTATCTTAATTCAGTATACGAAAATTAAATTTAATAACGAGTGCCGTGTTGCTCTCCTATAAATGAATGTTTTATATTCTTTCACACATGTTTGAGTTTCAGATAATTGCCTCCCCCCAAAAGGTTTTCTTACCTAACGAAGGTTCATCCCCACTTAACTAAGCGTGCATATTAAAAGCGTACCCTTAATAAATTTGATATAATTGTGTAACAAGAGACAATGTACCCTCAGTCAACGAGTTGAAAATTCTAGTCCAGTGTACTAATATTTATAACAGTAATTTGATTAATTATTATTTAGAGTTAGGTTCTGCGCGAACACCGCATAATTTAGCGAACTAGAGATAATTGATTTACCGATTGTACCTAGTGATAATTGATTTATGGAAGAAAACAGTGATACATGTACAATATAATTAATGGTTAGTTATTAGAGATAATAATGATCTATTGACAATGGACCATGTCCGTGGCATGAGACACGAGAAATTTAATTGAGATAAATCTCAGTAGGTACCGCGAAAATATGGTTTTGATCTGGAAATATACTCAAAACGGAAGATCTCTGCTTGACATTGATAGAAGCGACCCATGTACACTGTGTTCGATTTGACTTCGGTTCTGTAATAGATTTGCATTGTATTGAGAGACATATGAAGATGGAATCATATTCATCTGTTAGACACATGAATCTGGTAAGGCATGTATGACGCTGAAGGCATGCTACTTATGTGAATTGTTTGAACATGAACATACTCACGTTTTACGCATGTAGGTATATATGATAAGTAAGCGCAAGACGGAAGACTTTGCGGCAACACAGCAAAGATGTCTAGAAATATTCACGAATCACAACGATCGGATTTTTGATGAGAAAGATTATGCTGGTATCGGCTACGGCTGTCGGCGAAAGAGTGCTCGCTTGGGCCGCGGGCGCCTCCCATTGGTGGCGATGCGATGGTTTCGAGCGGCGATTGGTTGCTTTCGCACGCTCGAGGGGCTACAGTCGTAGCAGCATTCCACAGGGATCAACATTACGCGACAATACCATCTCAACCTGGCTTCTCTGCGATGCTATCTTGACAATTTTTCTGATATCCAGAGTTCCTCTGGTTTTCAATTGCCTGTCCATCTAAGCATTTAGAGTTGATTATTATTATTATTATTGATAATGGGCAGGCAGCTTAAGCTGATAGGCCCATATCACTGTCTCTCATTTGAATATCCAGCCTATTCTTAAATTGGTTGACACTGGCTGCAGACACAACGCCCTCAGGCAAACTGTTCCACATATTGACCACTCTATTGCTTAATGCATGCTTTCTTGGGTTACACGAGAACCGAGACTTGTTCAACTTCAGGTGATGTCCTCGAAGGCCCACATTAGTGTTAAATGCAAACATATCTGTCATATTAGGAATATTGTAGTAGCCCGATAGAATCTTGAATGTCTCGATGAGGTCACCTCTTGCTCGTCGCTCCTGAAGAGTGGGCAGTTTCAATACTCTCAGCCTTTCCGCATATTCCAGGTTTTTAAGACCCAAGATTTTGAATAATTTTGTTGAACGCATTTTTCCTCCAACCCAACCCGATCTTGGGATCGATGAAACTCGTAGTTTGTAGAGCCATCAAAATCTCTAAAATGTGTTCTTCAAATCTCTAAAAAGTCGTATATAATTTGGTATCTAGATATGTGGATTATAAAGGCAAAAGCAGCAATATCCAAAAAAAATAAAATGTTTTGAATGTAGTCACCGAGGATTGCTAATTTAATATCCCACCTTTGTGGAAAGACTGTGATATTTCTAAATGAATGATTTTACAGGAGACTACTTTCAAACTATTGAATTAGAGTGATATTTTGTCTGTTTCTTTCATTACTCAGCCGTTTGTGGGGCAAACTATTGACGATATAATTGGAGCAAACGATCCTATTTTTTTTGAGTTCATAGAACTCGTTGCGGCGGTTTCAAATTTGCGAAAAAAAAAACATTTTCTTATTATTATGTACTGAATTCTACATGTTATGTATTTCTCCCTTACAAAATTATGTTTCCCACAAGTACATTCTAAATTAATAATTCTCTTTAGTTGAAATATTTTTTTTATAGATATTGTTGCCTTTGCTTTCATACACATCTATCATTTTTAAGATGAAAAATATTCAAGTCGTGTAGACGTGATAATTAAATATTTTCACAAATAGCTGTTATGTGGCTGACTGCTTTCTGTATAGCTATGTTCAATTTTTGTGTCTTTATTGAAAAAAGAAAATTATTGTTAATTTGAGGCGACCCCCGCATTGACCAGACCTTTTTGTGTTTTTTATATCATTCCTTTTATGTCTACTTAAGCAGACTTTAGCTACAAGAAGGGCCCCCCCCTCCCCACCCTTATCGCGGGGCCCGCTCGAGGGCCGTGTTAGTAGCCGTTTTCACCAAATGTCTTCAACGTCTAGTGATTCAGAGATACGAGGATCCAGGGCGCTATGCAAATAGCTTCACCACAATGGCCGCGGCAGAAGCATTAATATGCAGGGATTTCATTAATGTTTTAAATTTAGGGGGTTGGGTGGTATTTTCCAAATTGATTGTGTACATTGTATTATTATGGAAGATATGAATTAATTAGAATGATATTAACTCACTTGTGTTTATAGCCCGCCCTGTGACGTCGAGTGTATGAAATGGATCATCTTCCATATGATATTTAAAGACCACAATCATTCAGTATATTTTTGTCACAGAGACATCATTTATCAATTAATGTATATTATAGATGTCTCATTGTATTTTTATTATGGGAAAGCAGGTATAGAAATCTTTTGTATGTACACCTAAAAGACTTCTATACCCACTTTCCCATAATAAAAAATACATTTTCGTCTCTGTGAGACATCTATAATATCCATTAATCACAAACATTAGTTAAGCGTCTGTAAATGTTCGGAAAAATAACAAAACATTTTGATTTTTACACTTTAACACATTGACGATTTATCTTAGGTTCTTTCCTTTTTACTCCCTTTATATTAACTCGTGGCGTCTGCTTGCTTGCCGTCAACAAACACTTTGGATCGATTTTGACTCTTTTCTCGTGATCTAATCGATCTGAAACTTGGCAAGCAGACTCGTGGCGACGATCAAGAAGATCTATCAAATTTTTGTTAAAAAAAATTAATAATTATTGTATAATTTCGGATTTTTAGAAATTTTATTGATTTTTTCAAATTTGAATCATTAGAAAAGTTTGATTAGCAACGGCGCGCCGCGGCAGCCCGATAACATAGCGGAATATTGTCTAAATTTGAATTACTCCGTCGGTATAATAGGTACATCACTACGAATTTCGAAAATTTACAAAACAATTGGTTCACAGATGGCAGCAAAATTGGATTTTTGGGAAAAAATCAAATAATAATTTATTATTATTTCTCTATTCTGACTAAATCATTTGACGCTGGAAATTCATAAGGTACGATATTGATGATAATTGAATCTATCAAAATCTTGACATCTCAAAACATCTGACATTATAGAAATATATTAAATTTCTGTAAGTTTAGTGTAATGTTATATATTTTAATTCGTTTTTAATTATTGTTATATTTTACAAAGAAAGGGAGTATAGTAAAAACTTTGTTTTTATGGGTTACTTTTTTAAAATTCCCAAGCGTAAAATATGCATTATATTTTAGACTTGGGGATGTTATGGTAAGCAGGCAAAGCTGTGCATATGACTTTGAGTTGTTTATTATGGTTAAATATTGCAAGGTCCAAGTATTTATGTTAAAATTAAATACTTAGTTTTTAACCACATATTCGTCAGCTAATTTCGGTTGGTTTTAACTTTCTTCAGGACAACACAATATATTTTCATGTTAGTAAGTAATTCATTATTATTCATTTTTTGAATATAATTTTTAAATTTTGACTGTCTATACTTCGATTTTTGAATTTAATTAGTTAGTAAACAATTGTATTCTGACGAAGGGGCCATGGGCTCTGAAAAATGTTGATATTTTTCAATACAAAAGTGGTGAAAACAAAGTTCATTTTTATTAATAATATCAATACATATAATATAGACTAATCCAAGTACAGATATTTATATATGGAAAGAAAAATCAGTCAGGGACAGAATGTCCACTAGGTGGGGGGAGGAAAGGGAAGGAGTAAAGTGAAGAGAGAGACATCAACTTTAAAATCGGATCATTAGAAAAATTTGTTTATTTATTTTTTGGCTATTATTATTGATAGTTTTATTAATTTCTAATGCTTCCAGATTGCTAAGTCGCAAACCTATTCCGTTTTTGTGTAAAATTTGTGGCCCTGTATTATGTGTGATCAAAATTAATTAGATGTTTGGCAAATTCAGAAAACCCTATATTTGTTAAGCATTTAATGTGTTCTTTTATTCAAATATTTAGGTTTCTCGATGTTTTACCAATATAAAAAGCCGGACAATCATTGCAGCTGAGTTTATAAATACCAGAATGGTTAAATATATTTTCTTTGTATTTACTGCCACTGAATAATTTGCCTAAATTGTTACTGGTATAAATGCTAGCTCTTTAAGGAGTTTAGTCGTGTTAATATTGAAAATTATTTATAAAAATAATTATAAGCCATTGAGGTGTCAGATTATTACTATTTATAGTGGTAGAAACGTTATAAATAAATTTATCTGTCGAAATTTGACGGAGTTTTTTCTTACTTTGAAAATTTATTTATTTTTAGTTCCCCCGAGCATCGCCTGAAACCAAATTCATGTTGAAAAAGTCTATTACGAAAGTAAAATCATAAGCCAATAGAAGGATCCAAGAGACAGCGAAATATTTGGGATAATTCGTTTTGAATGACAACAATAAACTAGTGATTGGCTCCACGTTTGTCAACCGGGTACTCGAAAATTGATTGGTTGCGAGGGTTTGGGTACTGAAATTTAGTGTTTGTTATTTTAAATATTAAGTTTAGTTTATCGTATAGTGTCTGACAGCAATACTTGTGATTTTCTCGTAAAATTTAAAGTTAACGGTATGAAAGCAAAATTTTGTAATCACTAAACAAGACGTAATGTTATTAGTGGATTTTGCAGTTACGTTGTGCTACGTTTATTCTCTTTACAGTATTTCATGATATTTATTATTAATTATACCTGATGATGAGAGGAACCGCTCCTCTTGAAACTACAGTAGAGACAAAATAACTCGTCGTGTGTGTATTGCAAACTTTAGTTTGGTGTAAAATAAAGTAAAGTGTAATATCGTTTATGAATAAAAATAATAATACTGGGGCTACATTGAAGATAGCGGGCTCCATAAGCGATCTTTCCGAGAGTATCCGAGTATTGTTGAGTATTTCAAAATAAAATAGAATTGAGTGCCAATTATAAGTATTAATATAAACACTTTAAATTTTCCGTAATTTCATCACGTATTTTGACATTTGAAAGACTTTATCTAAGGACAAATCATAGATAATATTTAGTTGTGGAGAGAATCATAGACAGTTGGAACGTAGTGAATACTGAATGTAGGAACTTTTTGTATTTTGGTAATGAGCTTAATTTTTGGTGGCTCGAATGCCGTTATTTCAAAAAATATATATTTATTTTAGTTGATTTGAATAAATTTAAAAATTATTATATTTCCGTCTCCACATAAGATTTGCAAAATGTATTTTTGGGTTGAGTTAGGTTTGGTAAGTAGATTAGGTTAGGTTTGGTTTGGTAGGTTAGGCTTGTTTTGGTTAGATAAAGTTAGGTAACTTAGGTTTATTAATACAATTCGATGATTCTGATGAGTTTTTGGATTTTTTCTTTTATG
>JADDOH010023330.1:0-97891 GCA_016648135.1 Agrypnia vestita | reverse complement strand
GCCACCCGGACAATATACAGTCCCTGTCCTCGCCTCAACCAGCGTAGCTGGCACCGGTCCGTCGACTGACGGCCGGTTCCCGCCCCTGCCGCAAATCTCTGCAATTCCGCCATGGACAAAGCCGCGGCATACCGCGAAGCGGACCCGGCCCAACTCCACCTCGCCGATACCTACGCATAACCAATATGATGAACTCCCCGAGGACAGGGACAACTTTATCGATACGCAAGCCACGTCATATCCACGCACCGCCAAAAACAATACGCCGCGCCGAACTCGCATTCCGCCGGTCATAATGCCAACAAAAACTTACACTCACGGGCAGATTCATGACATTTTAAAAAAGCACACCAAGTCGTCCTTCACCATGAAGTACGCCAGGGGCGGCACGGCGGCAGTCCAAACATCCACCATCACCGACCATCAAGCCCTGATCGCCGGCCTCGCAGAGGACGGCATCACGGGCTATCATACCTTCACACCGGATGCCGAGCGCTTGAAGCGCACGGTGATCCGAGGCCTTCCCGACATCGCGGTCGAGGAAATTGCAGACGACCTGCAACGACAAGGCTTCCCCGCAAACAAGGTCGTCAAAATGACGACACCAAAATCTGACATGCCCCTATTCTTGGCATACTTCAAACATGAAATTGACATGGGCCAGCTTCGCCAGCAGTTGACCGTCCTGTGTTATTGCAAGATCACCTTGCAAAAATACAAATCAAATTTTCTGAAACATGGCACACAGTGCTATTCCTGCCAGGCATTCGGGCACTCCAGCCGCAACTGCTTTCACACACCGCGTTGTGTCAAGTGCTTGCAGCAACACAAGACGGCCGACTGCCCAAAAAAGACGCGCGATGAGCCAGCCGCGTGCTGCACCAAGGGGATCACCCGGCAAACTATCGCGATTGCCCCAAACGCGTCGCGTACGTCGCGAAAATTCAGCCGCGGCAGCCAGCACCGCGAGCAGCCAACCAGCCGACCAGTCAGGCCAGGCCGCACCCATCCGCCAGACAGCATGTTCCAGCCACCGAGGGACGACAGTGATCGAGAGTCGTTCAGGGTGCAGCGAACGACACTCCCACTGTCACTAATCATGAAATATCGCAAGTATATTCCGGGCCGCGATCGCCGCGCCCGGAACATCAGCCACAATCGCCACCCGCTGCGCATAGCGCAGCGGGGGGTCGCGATGAATTCTCCGACCTCATGCGGCTCATGATGGAGTCGCGAGAAAGGTTCAGACAGTGCACCGATAGGGTGTCACGCGCCATGATTTGTCTCGAAATCATGGACACCCTGGAGCGCCCTAGCGGTGCATCGTACTGAACTTTTAATTAATTATGTCTCAAAACGTAAATTCGGGTGTGCACATTATCGCGTGGAACGCTTGTAGTGTCCGCGATAAGGTCGATGAGCTGTATGACAGCATCGACAACGCTGAAGTGGATATCGTGCTACTTTCGGAAACGTGGCTTAAAACAAAAGACACAAATTTCAAAGTCCCCGGCTTTGTTGTGTACCGAAACGATCGCGTAACTGGTCGTGCGGGAGGAACGGCAATCCTCGTTAAACAGTCAATTCCACACACGCGGTTGCCCACACCACAATTAATTTCACTCGAAGCTACGGCTATAAAAATTAAATTAAATGGACGCGACCACGTAGTGGTTTCAGCGTATTCAGCCAAAAAATTAGAGACCGCCGACATCGATAAAATCATGAATCTCGGCCCGACCGTAGTGATCGGTGGCGATTTCAATGCCACACATACCTATTGGAATTGTCGGCGCTCTAATCCAAATGGCAAAAAACTATACACCCATATGGAGACACGTGATTACGAAATACTTGCCCCGGATAGACCCACTTATCATAGAATTAATTATCACCCAAGTACGCTCGATATAGTCCTGGCCAAAAACGTGACCTTTTTGATGGAACCTGTGACCGGAGACGATTTGCCGTCGGATCATCTCCCGATATATTTTCGGATGGATGGCTCGATTTCAAAATCGGTTCGGACACAGTACAACTACAAGGGCACCGATTGGTCGGACTATAAAGACTACATAAATTATTACATTCGGCTCTCGACCGAAGCATACAATCATCACTACCAGATTGCCGATGCGATCGATTCACTCACGATGATAATTCAAGATGCTCGCGATACAGTAATTCCAACCAAAACCACTAGACCGTACATGACACCTCTATCAGCTGATATCAAAAACCTCATCACGCAAAAAAATGCCGCCCGCAGGCATTTTCACCGCACCCGCGACCCCCAATTTAAGACAATCACCAACAATTTACAGCGTGAAATTAAAATTAAAATCAAACACTTGCGAAATGATTTCTGGGAGGAAAAATTATCTAAACTCAAGCCTGGTGATAATTCTCTATGGAGAATGGCCCAGGCATTGAAAAGAAGAAGTACAGTCATACCACCTCTGTACACACCGGGGTGCACGCAGCCCGCGCTGTCGAACGTTGAAAAAGCCGACGCCCTGGCGGACGGCTTTGAAAGCGCCTACACCGCGACGCGCGGGGTCGGCGACCCCGATACCAATCATATGGTATACGTAGCACTCCGGGAATTCAATGCGGCGTCGCCCACTGAAAATGATATTGATGACATTAGATTCACAACCCCCGCAGAAATCAAACGCATTATCAAAAAACTCAAACCTCATAAAGCACCGGGCCTGGACGGAATTAATCACATTTTACTAAAACACTTGCCACAGCGCGCCATCGTAATGCTCACGAAAATTTTCAACGGATGTATTCAACTCGAATATTTCCCCGAGCACTGGAAAATCGCAAATGTTTTGCCTTTCCATAAACCAAACAAAGATAATTCATGTCCAACTAATTATCGACCAATCAGCCTCCTGTCAACTTTAAGTAAATTACTCGAGAAAATTATTATGACGCGCCTGGCAGCACACGTCTATGGACATCAAATACTCCCAGACGACCAGTTCGGATTTAGAAAAGGGCACGGTACCACTCAGCAACTTGTCCGAGTTGTCGAGCAGGTGTCGACAGGCTTTGGATGGGGCAAGAGCGCAGCAATGGCGCTTCTTGACCTCGCCAAGGCCTTCGACACAGTATGGATTGATGGGCTTATTTATAAAATGATCGAAATCGGCGTACCTCGGTACCTAATTTCGATCATAAAATCTTATCTGACAGGCAGATCATTCACCGTCTCCGTCAGAGGCGAATTTTCATCCACCCGAAATATCCCCATGGGCGTGCCTCAGGGCAGCCTAATGGAGCCATTATTATTCAATATATTCACTCATGACCTTCCTTTTCTAGATAGCTGCTCTCGGGCCATCTTCGCCGATGACACCGCGCTGCTGTCTACTTCCAAATGTCCGGACCTCGCCTCCAGACAGCTTCAGGAAGCCATGAACCTGATGGTGGCATACTACCGCCACTGGAGGATGAAAATGAACGAGGAAAAAACCGAAACAATATTATTCACACACAAACGCAAATACACACCAAACGTCAAAATACTTGTGAACCAGGTGGAAATTGAGTGGACGGACAAGGTAAAATACCTTGGCCTGACACTCGATCGCAAACTCACCTGGGACGCTCACGTAAAAGATACACGAATCAAGGCGGACAGAGCAATTGCCTCTCTCCGCCCCATATTCAACAAAAACAGTACACTAACACCGGAAAACAAATTAATTTTATACAAATCAATGATTCTTCCAATCATCACATATGCCGCCCCTGCCTTCAGCAGCATTCATAAAACCAAATACAAAAAGTTACAAGTCGCTCAAAACAAATCACTAAGAATCATATACAACATACCATTCAGACAATCCGTCAAAAATTTAAATAAATTACACAAAATTGATACAATCAAGGAACACTTCCTCAAACTGTCAGACAATTTTCATAAATCATGCACCTTTCCCCATCAAGAAAATCCCCTCATCCGTAATCTCGGCTCATATGAGCACGACATTAATCTTCTGCCTTTCAGATACAAACACAGATTGCCCCGCCACTACTTCATGATGCTACACAACGCGCTCGATCCTCCGGATCGAGGGCCAGAACGACCTACAGCCTCGACCAGCGCATCCAATTTATGATTTTTGTAAATAAATAAATATTATTTAAGATGTAGCTGTGTACATTATTTTTGCTATTTATAAGTTATAATAAGGCGGCACTGTACATAAAGTGTCGCGCCTAATTAATTTGAAAATTTTTAAATATTATCAAGTAAAATGTTTAGTGGGTTTTTTATTAGACTTTTTTACCCATCCGAATTCATGTCAATAAATCAACTTATGATGTATAGATAATAAGTATTTAGAAAAAGTGTCAAAGCTATAGAGCTGATGCACTTGTAGCAGTAGATTAGGCGGTCTAGCCGCATGTAGAGTACTCAGAGTATCGTAGACTCTAAGGAATCGGAAAAAAAAAGATTCAACGTAATGCAAAGCAACGAGCGAGAGCAAGACAAAACCTCTCCGTTTATTTCTCTCTCATCTCTCGCTGTCGACTTGTAGATGCCATAGACGTCATAGACGGCTCGACGGGTAATTTCATTTCAACTCTAAAGTACACTACCATAGAGTGCAGATCTGTGTACACGAACTATGACTAGAGATTTGAAATTTGAATACATGCGTAGGGCGAGATAGGCTTAATAAGCTATTATCTATTATTTTTTATTTGATTTTTTGTGATGCCACGTGCGACGATTCGGTGAATTCCCAATTTTACGCTGTATAAAATAAAACAATTCTGTTTAATTATTTTATTTTTTATTGAACTAATATTTTACTGCTTACACCTGATATTGTTGTGTACACCTACTTCTTTCTTTATTATATATAGAAAGAAGTATATAAAACACTATATAAAAGCCTATAATGTGAGTAAACAAATAAATAATAAAATATTTCTTTTTACATATAAGCACAAGTAGCGGTTTTACTTTCCGCGAAACTATATTCCTTCGAACTTCTTTAAATTTTAAAAATTAACGTCATAAAAATAGCCAACGGTTGAGCCGTCGAGAAGCGTCGCGTTGAACCGTAGACAGTTGACCATCGTCCCGATGTTTAGATAGAACGTCCGCGACGTCCGCGTAACGAAGTTGACGCGTCAACTAGTTGACGAATTCAACTAGTTGATCGTCTCGTCGATGGATGGACGTGGACGATCTCGTTTCGTCGACGGTAAATACGTCGACGACCCATCCCTAGTCTCTACCGCCTCTAAACAGAGCGGCGGCCATTCCTATTTTTATTATTATTATGTTAAAGTCCGTCTAACTTATCTGAAGAATGGCCAAATTTGGAACTAACGACGCCATATTGGATTATCTACAGCTGACAGACCTTTGACAGCCTTTGTTTACAGAGGGGTTCACGACTGTTTCGATAGTTTTTTAAGAAAATTTTAGATTGTCACCATGCCAAAAACCATTAAAAGCGGTGTTCGGGAAACAATCTTGAAAATGCACACGTTTTTTGAAGAGGAACAACGTCTAAAAGCCCCAATAATACAGTTTGATTTTGTTCGTAGACTTATTGCCGCCACTTCAGGTTAGTGCTGCCATGCAGTTACAATGATTTTCCCATACTTAATTTTTTTATTTTACTATTATACAATTTCTTCAGGTATTTCTGAATCGGAAATTTACAAAATAGTTAAAGAAGGTAAAGCGGCCGTGGAAATGGGCATTAAAATATCTACACCCGAAAAAAAAAGAACACGGATAAGTGGAAAAATTGATTTAGAAGCCGTAAGATGAGAAAAGTTTTAGAACATATTTTATTCGATAATTTTTTTACATAGAATTTTTATTATTTATAATTTTTATTACATAATTCATTATCGAGTTCATTTGTATAAACATCTTTTTTCAAAAATAAACTTTTTTATTTATGCACATTAAAGACTGGTTGCATCAACTTACTTTATAGCAATAGTTCATTTAAAGCATAGATTTTTACGAGAGCGAGTTGTTTGATCGGTGGAAAATGCAAAATATCTATGCTTTTGAACGAAAGATTACTATAAACCAAGTTGATACAACGGCCCTAAACCGATTGATATCCTTAGGTGTTACTGAGTTAAACATGGTGGTCATGATCATTAGGTATGAGACACCGAATAAAACCGGCGCCACACTGCGCGGATCTTCCGCCGCGTCTCTTGTGTCGTGGAACATCGCTACATTTCTTTCCATACAATGTGCGCTTATTAAACACACTACGCGGATGATCGGTCGATCTATTTGCTTTGCCGATTTGGCGCAACGGAAAAGACGCGGCGGAAGATCTGCGTAACGTGGCGCCGGCCTAAAAGAATTATTATTGTTTGTTCTTTTCCTGAAAATTGTGTTTTTTCTTTGATTTTGAAAAAACGCCATTTTATGACGTTGTGTATTTTACGAATGTATATTTTGATAAATTTATTTGTACGTTAGTTTACATTTTTCGTTTTTTATCGTCTTTTTTATCGTTTTTTATCGTATACTGCTTAGTAACTTGTTTAAGAAAAAACGAATTTGCAAAAAATTCCCTACAAATGAGATAATTTTTAGACTATGGGCAGTACCACAACGATTGGGACGCCCTCCTTTATTCTCCAGATAAGTTGGACGGACTATATCTATGATTTTTATCCAACTGAAATTTAGTGTTGCCCTATCAAATTTCTATTATAATATCATTAATTATATTTTTCAATGTAAAAAAATGTATGGATAATTTTTTGTTTTGTTTTACTTACTAGGTTTGTTTCAAATAACTTTTTGCAGGATAAAGAAAAATAGAATAGTGCATATAAATGTTTGCTTTTCTCTTATAATAAAGTTGTATGGGCATTTTTGAACAAATTTGTACAAGTATATTTAAAATTTTATTTTTTTGATGTAGAAAAAATAGATGTAAAGTTTTTTGTTTTGTTGATGTAATAGTTTTCAAAAAGCATTTTCCAGGATAAAGAAAGATAAAATAGGAAAAATTTGTAGTTAATTTTGTTACATAGAACTGCTTTTTTACAGGGTTACGTTTGGTTTGTTACGTCTTCAAATACGTCATTCTGCTTTTGCGGTTTTCCCATGAGTGAAGCGTGATTTCGGTTATGAGAGTTTCTGGTAATGGGTGCGGTGACTCTCAGGGTGAGGTGAAATGTATCATTATCATCATATGTATCACAATAACGCAGCAGGTACAATTGGTCGCGCAGCGGCAATCCTTGGCCGCGAAGCAGTAGTCACCTGCCGTCATCAGTCTGCATCTAAAGCAAATAATTTTGCTTTAGATGCAGACTGATGACGCCTTTTGACAGGTCTCTAGAGCTTGACCAACATAAATTGGCGTGCGGCGAATTTTGAACTAAAACCCGCCCCGCCCGCACCCGGCGGTAACCCCTCGCCCTGTCATTCAGTACAATTTTGTATTTGGTCGGGAGCTGTGACATCTTGATTACCAATGTACACTGAATCATTATGTCCAAAACATCCTAAACAGTCCGGGATGGTGCAAGAACAATTTCCAATGATGTATCAAAGTTTTGCGATGCTGAAAAAACGAATAATGGACCGATATTACCGTCTGACAGTTTGACAGATAGAACGGCCGCCATTACTGCATGGTTTCTTTAGTGCCAGACCAAATTTAGACCAAATTTCTGTATTCAATACGACACCGGTCACCGGACATTATGTATTGTGTAATAAATTTACGCCCTGACAACTTCTGTTACGCGACAGGGACGCCCTCCCTTGCACGCCAAGTTATAGTGGTACGTCTATACACAGTACACACACGTCAAAGTTATTGAAAGTATGAGTACATGCTTCAAATAGTATATTTTTTAGGTGAAATTTTTGGAAAATCGATGTATGTACGATTTCAATCGATCGATGTATCGATGGAAATCGAAACAACCCCCCCCCCGGTTTTGAAAATTTTCTAGTAGCACACTTTTCAAGAAGCATCTCTTGTAGGTCATTACAATTTTGTAGTACTGCAGTAGCTCACTTCATTATAGTCCGTCTAACTTATCTGAAGAATGGCCAAATTTGGAACTAACGACGCCATCTTGGATTATCTACAGCTGACAGACCTTTGTTTACAGAGGGGTTCACGACTGTTTCGATAGTTCTTTAAGAAAATTTTAGATTGTCACCATGCCAAAACCATTGAAAGCGGTGTTCGGGAAATAATCTTGAAAATGCACACGTTTTTTGAAGAGGAACAACGTCTAAAAGCCCCAATTATACCGTTTGATTTTGTTCATAGACTTATTGCCGCCACTTCAGGTTAGTGCTGCCATGCAGTTATAATGATTTTCCCATACTTAGTTTTTTATTTTACTATTATACAATTTCTTCAGGTATTTCTGAATCGGCAATTTACAAAATAGTTAAAGAAGGTAAAGTGGCCGTGGAAATGGGCATTAAAATATCTACACCCGGAAAAAAAGAACAAGGATAAGTGGAAAAATTGAATTAGAAGCCGTAAGATGAGAAAAGTTTTAGAACATATTTTATTCGATAATTTTTTACATAGAATTTTTATTATTTATACTTTTTATTACATAATTCATTAACGAGTTCATTTGTATGAACATCTTTTTTCAAAAATAAACTTTTTTATTTATGCACATTAAAGACTGGTTGCATCAACTTACTTTATAGCAATAGTTCATTTAAAGCATAGATTTTTACGAGAGCGAGTTGTTTGATCGGTGGAAAATGCAAAATATCTATGCTTTGAACGAAAGATTACTATAAACCAAGTTGATACAACGGCCCTAAACCGATTGATATCCTTAGGTGTTACTGAGTTAAACATGGTGGTCATGATCATTAGGTATGAGACACCGAATAAAACCGGCGCCACACTGCGCGGATCTTCCGCCGCGTCTCTTCTGTCGTGGAACATCGCTACATTTCTTTCCATACAATATGCGCTTATTAAACACACTACCCGGATGATCGGTCGATCTATTTGCTTTGCCGATTTGGCGCAACGGAAAAAACGCGGCGGAAGATCTGCGTAATGTGGCGCCGGCCTAAAATAATTATTATTGTTTGTTTTTTTTTCCTGAAAATTGTATTATTCTTTGATTTTTAAAAAACGCCATTTTGTGACGTTGAGTATTTTACGAATGTATATTTTGATAAATTTATTTGTACGTTAGTTTACATTTTTTGTTTTTTATCGTGTCGTATACTGCTTAATAACTTGTTTAAGAAAAAACGAATTTGCATAAAATTCCCTACAAATGAGATAATTTTTAGACTATGGGCAGTACCACAACGATTGGGACGCCCTCCTTTATTCTCCAGATAAGTTGGACGGACTATAATACTACAATTAGTTCACTTAATTAGTACTGCAATTTGTTCACCTCATGTAGTTTTAACTACAAATTTAATGTAGTGTACACTTTGTAGTTTTCAAACTGGTGAACGTGTGTGTGTTGTAGTCTTCATTTTGAAATGTAGTTTTTCCTTCCCTAATTGATGTGTTGCCCGATTAAAAGGCTGGCCGCACTTTGGATACGAATTATTACGTACGTATTCGTACGATTATTTTCGTACGTATGGAGCGCGCACATTGATTGCGTCTTGCGCTGGTCACGATCAGTTACTTTTCGCATTTCTCTAATAACGTTTGTTCCAAATGAATAATCTGTACCTTCTGAAAAACTCTATTATGGCAGACTTAAATAATGGCAAATTTCATGACTATCTGTCTAATAGATTTATAAATGCTGGGGAGAATCGAAGTGTAACGAGAGCTCATAACATCGGAGAAATATTTAAAAGTTTTTTTGTTCGAAGTGCATAATTATACCTCACCTTCATTTTTGTACAGCATGTTTTAACCGAGGGCCACAAAATAGATTTTGATAATGTACATACCATAGCTAACCTTAACATAGAATAATCGCGCATATACCGAGAAGCAATAGAAATTTTCATTCATAAAAATAACATGAACAGTAGAAATGATTCCATAAGAATACCAAATACCTGGACTAAAATCTTAGAGACAAACACACATGTAATACTGCAATTCCCGGAAAAAACCCAACTTTGAAAATTAACCCACAAAATTCACCTATAATAGAAAAACAAATTAGTTCCCTATATATATATTATATATATATATATATTCATATATATATATATATATTATATAATATTATATCTATATATCATATATATATATATCTATATGTGTGGTTATTTTATTATTTTCATTTATTTATGGAAGCGAGTTTTTTTTCATTTTTATTATTTGATATTTTGTGGGTGTGTATCTCTTATTTCATTTATTTATTTCCTTATAATAATATTATATATATATATTTATATATATTTCTATATACATACAATAATTCAATAGCGGTTGCACACTTGCCCGCGCAGTGCACTCATTGGCATGAACAGCCGCGATCATCTTTCTTTTGGTTTTTTTTTTAGTTTTTTTTTTTTTTTTGTTTTTTTCTTTGTTTTTTTTGTTTTTGGTTTTCCTTGCGAATTGAAGCATGATTTTGGTGAAGGGTGAGGCGATGCTCTGGGTGAGGTGACGCTCAGGTTGAGGTGAAATATATCATTATTATCATACGTATTACAATAGCGCAGCAGGTAAAATTGGTCGCGCAGCTGCAATCATTGGCCGCGAAGCGGTAGTCTTCTGCCATTATCAGTCTGTCGTAGCCACCCGCAAGGATTGAGGTATAGCAAATACAAGTGTTAAAAAGTTATGTTTTTAGTTTTGTTTATTAGGTTTGTTTCAATAAACTTTTTCAAGAATAAGGAAGGATTGAGTAACGTGAATTAGTGTTTGTTTTTCTGGCGTAATAAAATTGTGTGTGCATTATTGTGCAGATTTATGGAATTGTAATATTTGAAATAATATTACATATTTAATGTAAAAAAATGTGAACTTTTAAGTGAAGTTTTATGTTAACTATTATTTACTAGGTTTGTCAAAAAATACTTTATCTAGGGTAAAGAAAGAATGTTTAGATGTTCCAACATCTACTCGGCTTTCTACACCGGGGAAAAAAAAAAAAAACAAAAAAATAATTCTTAACAGCATGGACCTCTGCACGATTCATCAATTGATGCAATAATTTTATGTTGTGAAGAAAGAAGTGCCTGCAATAAAAACATTGCTTAAAGCATTAAAATAATCCGTCCGTAAATGGTACCGTCAACATTTCCGCGGCACGTAGAAATGCCGCGCTGTGTTGTGCGCGACGTCGCGGAACAGTGCGCGACGTTGCAGCGTCACGTAGACTCTATGCCGCGCCTGATGTTGAGGGACAATTTGTTCCCTGGTGAATACGTGGCTTAATGCTTATCTATGCCGCGCCTGATGTTGAGGGACAATTTGTCCCCTAGTGAATACGTGGCTTAATGCTTCTTCAAATAGTTAATATTCATTAAAAAATTATCATTAGAGAAAACAAATAATTTGAAAATACTTTGTATATCCATTCCTACGATTTGGTTCGGATATTATGTATACCGCCGCATTATTCTGGAATCGGCTCTCCTGATTAACTATACTGATTAACTATACTGTAAATTTATAGAAAGTGAGTAGATACAGGCAGAGACAGATCGTTGGGTAGAGAGCAAACTTAGATATTATATGTAAAAACAAAGATATCCAAAAAAATAAAAAATGTTTTGAATGCAGTCACCGAGGATTATTAATTTAAAATGTAATTAATTTAAATTTCTTTATTTTATGTACCTATCCCTTCCAAAATAATGTTTCATATAAATTTATAAGTTATGTTTCATATATAATCTGGAATTTAGTTTATTATAAATGAATAATCCTCAATGACTGCATATTTTTTTTGGATATTGCTGCCTTTTCTTTTATACCCACATGTTAAATAATGTGTGATGTCAACACTAACAATAATTACCATTTCACAGAACGGCTAGACTAGAACACGACATTTGGTCGTCGAAAATCATCTCAAGAGTATGATAATATAAATATCATTTTTGTATAAAAGTCATCAAATTCATGGCTTTGTTTCCAGTCATATGTAATTTTTGATGTTTGTAATATATAAGATGGCGTTCAGCGGCGATGTGAGTGACATAGTATGTTGACAAATATAAAGACTGAAATAAGATGTCGAATACTCCATCGACCCGTAAATACGGGGCTCAAAAAATTAGACTTACTAGTAAGTGAAAAGGACGATTGTTTTTGTGGTTTAATTTCCCGTATCATCCCATAAAATCTCCCAAATTTTGGTGTTCCTCATGCTGACCAATATGGCCTTTATAATATAGGACCTATATATTCTAATTCTATCTTTATTAGTGCTTATATTTGAATTTATTTTTTCAGTACTGTGCGCCCGTAATTTAGTTCGCAAGGATCTCTTTCGTGAGTATTTAATTTACGGTTCTTTGAAGTGAGATAAGCTGTCATTCCAAAACTAGCTTTGGATTTTTGACAACTACCTATTCAAAACTTTTTAATAGCATATAGTAGTAGTAGATTTTGACAAATATTGTTTTAATTTTATTTTTCTTTATTTTACTAGGTTTACCGGATCCGTTTGCTAAAATTTCAGTAGATGGAAGCGGCCAAGTTCATTCTACGGAAACTGTCAAAGCCTCTTTGGATCCTAAATGGAATTCACATTACGATTTATATTTAGGCAAAGGAGACGGTGTTACTATAAGGTTGGTCCAATACCTGCCTAATTTTATAGATATATTATTGAATGAAATCACTTGAATGTGTTTTGGCACATTTACATGCAGTGATGTCATCAATGACAACTGTGAGGTGTGTTACTTAACAAGGTCTTGTTTTAAATTATGTATTTGAAACTGAAATGCGATTATTAAGACTTTTTCTTGCAAGTTGTTTCATTTGGTTGAATGTGCAGCTTGAACTGAAAAATACCTATTGCAAATGTTATCACTCATTTTCTCAGTCTTTGTTGTAATTTTTACACCATGAATTACATGGTGACATGATAATATTCACTAGAATTTTATTATCAAAAAAACACTTTAAATGTCGGTATATTCTTTACTCTGAAATAGGTGGCTATATGTGCTGTGCAAACTTAAAATATCTTTTTGTTTTAATGTTACTATAGAAATAGTACTGGAATATATAAATAAATAGGTGTGTAAATCAAATATTGTTTGAATACTGATAAGTGCACATTTCATTAAATCTCTGACATATCGATAAGGTTTAAGCGCTTGATACATGTAATTCGCCTGATACATATGACAAGAGACGCAAAAATTTTCACCTAAACTCTCTAGAAAAAAGTTAAAAATTATAGACCTAATGACAAACAAAAATTTCAAAATCACAATAAATACTTTTCTATCATATATTTTTTCTGATGTTATCTTCTTTTGGCGCATTCAGTGTAAATTTTTTACTGTAACGGAAATTGCGTACGTGCAGCATGTAACGGGGGATGTAGCAAAATCATTTAGCAAAAATGCGAGATCATTAAATGCACTTGATTATTATATACTGTTCCACTAATATTTAAATATAATAATTTCGTTTGAATTCAAGCTAAAAAAATGAAATGGAAATCTCTCAAATCCGCTTGGAGACCACTGAATGTGACATTTCTTGATACGGGAAAACTGTTAATTTTATTAAAATAAAATAGTTTTTACTCTCGCAATCTATTTGTTGTGTAAGTGATCTGAAGCGGTGTTTTGTTTTTATATATTTTTTTTATTTTACGGCAGGTTATTTTCTCATTTGGGGTAGTATGAAATTAAGGGTTTACACCACCCTTGTCAAAGGGATAAAAAAAACATTTTTTTTTGTGATATAGTTATTGCACTTAAAAATTTCTTCTATTAGAATTTTTTACAGTATACATTGGTCAATATTTTTCATCAAAATAAATTATTTTTAAAATTTTAAAATGACTCCCGCAGTCAGTGAGATAACCATGTCGCCATGGTTTTAGTGAAATGAAAAATTAATTACTTTCTTATTAAAGATTTAATGTCTACCATGTAGTGAATTGAAAAACAAATTTACTTTTCTGTAAATGAGAAAGTTTGAAAATAATTTTCATTTTTTCTTATAAAAAATGGAAGTTAAAAATTCATAAATTCAAGCGGCAAATTTTATCAAAAAAATTATATGCCACATCGTAGATAATGTTATTAGTAATATGTGTGCAAAATTTTAACAAAATGGACAGTAACAGTTTTTGAGGTATCATCTCCACCAGTCTGAAATCTGAAAAAAGGAGTTTTGAGAAAATCGCAAAAGAATAATGTAATTCGTTTAAAAATTTGCCTCCCATGCTTGATTCAAATTGATATAACTCGCCCAATTTTTGAATGAACAATGACTCAAATTATTCATCATCATCATCATCAATTAAACAAAAATAAAGGTTTTTTAAAATGTCAAGGAGTTAAAAAATAAGTAATCATTCCTTAAGTAATTTTCGTAACTAAAGAATGTATTATATAATATATATTTTTACAGCATATGGAATCACAGAAAAATTCACAAAAGACAAGGATCTGGATTTCTAGGTTGTGTCAGAATACAGGCGGCCACAGTACAAAGGCTCAAAGATACAGGATGTAAGTTTCTTTTTATCTATATCCTGGTTTATTTTATAATATCTGGGACATGCATACTTAATATATTTTATCAGTCATACACTTCCTGGATTTAATTTAATTAAATGTTCGAATGTTGTACTCGACCCTTTACTGGGCAATTCCATGTGGTCTCTGGTTATAAATTGTAAAAGGAAGAAGTATGAGTCTTTTATTGAATTTCTCATTTACAAAATGAATATGACTCAAAACAAATACAGTAAACCCCCGTTCATCGCGACCCCGGCGAGTGCGGATTCGTTATATCGCGATCTTTTTTGTCTAGGCACTTGTCTGGTCTTGACATGTACCAAGAAATGTCAAAATGAATGGTGACACATGTGTGCTACCTTATTTCTCGCTCACTCTCACGTTGTACATGCACAAACATTGCATATGTAAAATTACAAGCGTGAGTGAGACAAAATAACGCCGGTACCTGGTCCCTAGTAGGGGTGAGTCAGCGCATTTGAGTTTATCAGTGTTAAAGCTTAGCTGCAATTTCAAATGCATCCTAATCAAATTAACTACATATTTTCATCGGGTCGTAATTTTTAAAATGTCAAAAAGACAATGTGAAGAATCAGTTAAGAAAACTCGCAATGTAGTGATTTTAGAAAAGAATCTAAAAATTATCGAAAGATACAAATTACAGTTGCGGGAAGGGATTTCAAATTGGCCGAGTCTACAGAGCGATCAACTGTGCAACAAAACGACAAAATTAAAAAGACTGGTGAGAGTGTTACACCAATTACAGCGACAAAAGTCTCACAAACCAGAAGTTTTTGATGACAGAAATAGAAAATTTATTAAGCAAATGGATAGAGGACCTAAATCAAAACCACATGCCCAAATCATAATGAATAAATCACTTAGTCTTTGGAATCATTTAGAAACTCAGCATGGAGGAGAAGTTTTTAAAGCAAGCAAAGGTTGGTTTGATCGCTTTAGACAACGATCAAACTTGCGTAGCCTTAAAATGATTGGCGAATCAGCTAGTGCAGATGTAGAATCAGGTGAAAAATATCCAATGGAGTTCCGTGAAATTGTGGAAAGGGGAAATTATCCACAAAATTGAATTCTTAATGTGGATGAGACGGGACTCTATTGGAGAAGAATGCCAACACGTACGTTTATTTCCGCTGACGAAAAGACTGCTTCTGGATTTAAAGCGTTCAAGCATTGCCTAACGCTTCTTCTAGTCGGAAACGCATCACGCAGGACTGTCGTACGCTCTGGAAAATGACGTCTCCGAATCTGTTCCCGTGCGAAAATTATGTGTTAAAACCATTGAAAAGACCCTTTCTCTTCACAATCAATGCATGGAGTTGTAAGAAGAGAACAATGAAGATTACGAGCGAGTGAGTGCTGTGAAATGTGGCTGTAATGCATTAATTACTTGACAGTTATCGTCAAATTTTGTACAATAAACGTAGAGAGGCCAAAAAAGGGAATCAAAATTCCTTTTTGCAACGCAGAACAAAATGAATGAATTATTAATTATTTAACATAAACCATTTTGCGTTATTACTTTTTTTTGCGTTATTGTTTTTTTATTAATAATGTGTTTTTCGAATATTACGATGTTTCTTCAAAATCCCCCGTTGATCGCGAAATTTCGCTTATCGCGACCGTGTCCAGAACGTATCCCCCGCGATGAACGGGGGTTACCTGTACAGTCGAACTCGATTATAATGAGCTCGGATATAAGGAGATCTCGGCTATAATGTGAAAAACTGAGAATTCATTTTGATTTGCGCATTGTCCCATACAATCGGTCTCGGCTATAAGGAGCGCGATTCCCGGATATACGGAGTAAATTTTAGAAACTTTGCAAACATATTTGCTTGGGTTACAGAAAAAAAAGACAAATACGTACTCATAACAATGAACTTTTTCACTTTGCTTTTAAAGCGGCTCGCACTTAATTAGGGTTCATCTTATGACGTACACAAACGTGTGTCCGAAAATCCCACGTGCGCAGGCAAAGCAATAGTTTACTGAAGGTCGAGAATACTGGTCATATAACTCCGAAAATCCCACGTGCGCAGGCAAAGCAATAGTTTACTGAAGGTCGAGAATACTGGTCATATAACTCCGAAAATCCCACGTGCGCAGGCAAAGCAATAGTTTACTGAAGGTCGAGAATACTGGTCATATAACTCCGATTATTGGGGGTTTCCAAAATGTTTATGTTACTGTATTAGCATTTAAAGGCCTAATCAGTTAAACGTGTTCCCTAACAAACGAAAGTGTCACTACGTTCGCGAAAAAGTCGAAATTATCGGCGTCAAAAAGTCTGTAAAAAGTTTTCACAATCATCTTCTACAGTTTCATCACTCTGGAAAGATAAGGATGTTTATTCAGCTGCTCTTGAAAATAAAATCACACAGTCAAAAAAATTTGTGAAAAAAGTGAATCCCGGGTATAAGGAGTCCCGGCTATAAGGAGCAAATTTAGTTGGTCCCGTCGTGTTCGTTATAACCGAGTTTGACTGTATGTATGTGAATTTTTATAATATTTTAAAAATTCATAAACTTCCGAGTGAAAGTAAAACATGAAAACTATTGAAACTATTTTACTTTATTGTATGACCAAACTGATTCAATGTCTTCCATAGCTTGATTAATTAATAAAAATATAACCCAAATTTTATTTAATAGTATTTAATATTAACAGACCAATGTTTGGAGCTTTGCAAGGCAAGCGCTGGCGATACGGAGGCAGTTCGTGGCCAGATCATAGTGTCTCTGCTCTCCCGCGATGGGGGCTCCTGTGGACGGTCCCCTTTAGCTGTGGTGGGGCCCGCAGGGGACTTGAGGCCCCCCACGCTGCCCTCGGGCTGGGAGGAGCGAACTACCAGCAGCGGAAGGTGAGGGAGACCACCATCATGCTTAGGATGTTAAATAAATGTATTACATACAATTATGTATTGTCAAATTAATTTTTTGGCCAACCAATCCTTCCTGTAAAAAGTTTTCACTGATTAAAAAGATCAATTCTATCATGGTGTGGGGGTCAATATAAGTTGAGGAGTTACACCACCCTGGGAGAATAAAAATTAAGTTGGAATTGGATGATTTTTTACAATTAGACGGAGAGATAAAGGGGTTAACCCAATCACCACTATGGGCACACATTATGCGCGAACCCATCATTTGTTTCACAACCAGGCAGTAAAATCGTCAGAAAAGTACATAAAAAATTAATCCATTCCATATCCTACTGACATCTTATGAGGACTAAATCAAATATTCTTATTTGTTTATATAAAACTGTTTATAACTGAATACTTACAAAATCTCGTATAATAATTTAAATTTCCCGGCAGAGTGCAGTTCAGTCACTGGTGTGTGCGTGAGATACCCTCTCTAGTATAAAAATATTATTCTATTACGTATAGAATTAACTTCCATGAAAGAATGTTCTGATTCCATGAAGTTATGTTGCATATATTTTGGAGTCGTTTGAGTTATATGCATATATAATGACACTATGTACTGATTGTTGTTTTGTCCAGAGCAGAAATATGAATATAATGATATCTGTTACATTTTCATCCAGATTTTTTATCCTAGCCTGCAAGCTGAACCTATCTCTGTCCATACGTAACAATGAGCATGGTTTGGAGGAGCGGCCTCGTAGATAGTCAAATTGTACGCACATAATTTACGACTATATTATATTTGTGCAGCAGAATTTGCAAGACACTATGCAAGTCAAATATTGCACTTTTAAACGTAGCGACATTGACAGCACGTATTTTATCCTGGCTTCATGACGTCATCTATGTTTTTACTTTAGTTGTTCCTAGAATCAGCTTAGTCTTCTGCCGGTGCATTACTGCACATCAGACACTGATTGACAGTAACTGTCACTTGGTCACTATTTCTTGTACAACATTACAAGCAGAAATGACTTAAGTCCAATCGTAAATTATGTTTGGCGAGAAAATAAACATTAATGCAGATAGTCATTTTTAACAAGTCAATATATTATACTTACATGTTGAAAATCACTTTGTTATTTTATCCAGGCCAACATCTTAGTCAAATGTCATATACCCAATAATCACGTTTTTGCGAAAAATGCACTTGGTCACTTTCTCTTGTATGACTTGCTTGATATGCTATGATATGCTTGCCTCTTAATTTATATTTTTGTAATTTTCTCATGCATTGTATTATTCATCATAATTTCATAATTTCAAATATACCTTTTTTCTTACAGAACATATTTTGTGAACCATGTGACTCGGACTACGCAGTGGAACAGGCCCACCAGACCAGCAGAGGAGACTGAGACATCTCCCGTAACCCCAAGGCACGCTCGCAGTAGCTCTCAGGGAGCCCCGGCCGCTTCTCCTTCTCCCCCTACGTCCCCTGTGTCACCTGCAGCCGTTCCAATACACAGACGAAGCCATAGCAACACCAACCCCTCGTCAGATTCCAGTCTCTCCATTGCTTCTCCTATGATCCAACAAACAGATCTGAATATTTCCCTTCCATCAGAAGTGGCTACTAATGGAACGACCACCAATGTACCTCCTCCCATAAGCCAGAGCATTCATAAATTAAATTCTATCCAAAACTACCTGGAGAAGAAGACAGCCACCGAGATGAGAGCCAGTGACAAAACTAATAAAGAACCAAGCAACAGATTTTCAAATAGTCAAGTCACCGATGATGCAACTCAAATACCGACATCGAGTGCCAGCAGCTCAACCACCATTAGTCCCACAAGCCCGAAAAACTCTCTGCATTCTGAGATTATGAGTGCAGTGCCAAAAGTAGGGAATAATGCAAAGTCACCGAGAAGCTCCTTAATTATCCAGAATGGTCATAATGCTCCGGTTCCACCAGTCGGTGCTTTGGTTCCGGCACTGGCCGACAGGGTGCCCACTGATGACGTGTGGAAATTGAACAAAGTAAACAGTGGTCCAGTATCTCTCCCCAGTCCGCAAAGGCCCGAAAGTTTGGTTGTCGATACACAGATCACCGCTGCTCAACCTTCCGGGTATATGTTTCGCTTATTTACTTTGTTATAAATGACAAGATAAGAATAATATTTAACAATTTGGCTCACAAAACTTGTCATTGCCTTTTTAAACACATCAAATTTGTTAACCCACTATTCCAGATTTGTGAGGAATTAGTCAAACAGTCTTGGAAAAATTATATATACATTTATTTATTAGCTTAAAAATTAAAATGTCATTATATCTAAGGTAAATTGATAAATCATAATACAGTAAAACATCATATATTTGGAATGTAAGGGCCCAACAAAATTCTAATTGTGTAGAATCCCGTTAATTGGCAATTCAAGGTATCAAATAAAATTTTGGAATTTGCGATGTGATTATAAAATTCACAAAACTTTTGAAAAAAGCAACATTTCTGAAAAAATACATACAGTGAAACAAACTCTCTTAATACATTTTTTAAGGGACCAGCAAATAAAAACTTATTAGGCGTGAAAACATATTAACAGTGATTTCAATATTTTTTTCATATATTATTTACACTTTCTAATTTTGTATTTTAATTGAATTTTAGTTTATACAATATGACAATTTAAGGACATTTTATTTAAAAAAATTAAGCAGGTATACATCTGTAAAATATTACCTACCTATGTGAATAGTACATGAGGGTCAGAAAACAATAAAAACCACCAAAACAAAAAAAATTTTAGAACTATCAAAAAATATTTTATTAATAACCATACTAAAAGGAAACCGTAAAATAACTTATGTAGGTATGTCACTACCTATGTGCGAACCTTAATTTTAAAAGAAATTATATAAGTTATCTAAATTTAAACTCATTAAGGCCGGCGCCACACTAGAGCCTGTCCGGATGACGCGTTTCAATTTATATTGCGTCCAGATACCGCGTTTTACACGCGAGACCACTCGGCGCATATGACAAAAGCAATGACTCCACAATTTTGAAAAACTGTTTTATCTGTTTAACTGTAAAAAAACTTGTCGAAAAAACTTTAGATATTCCAGACCCGAAGCCAATATTATAACCCCATGATCCGTCAAAAGAGTGATTGTGTGTATCTCTACTACGGACTCGCGCGTAGTACTGGATGCAATAATTCCGCCCGAGTATCTCAACTCACGCGGCACTCGCGCGTAAGCGAGCGAGTTGAGAAACCCGCACGTAGCGCGCATCAAAGTCGTGACGGAAGATACACCTGTGTGACGCCGGCTTTAGAAAACAATAGGAGATATTATATAATTAATATTGCCGATTGTTTCCTCGAAGAAATACAACCAAAATGAAAACAGTTACATTTAGGCGACTGTGTAAAAAATATCATAAATAATCGCCGGATAAATTTATTTATTAAATTTTATTTTATTAGTCTATTCAAATACTACAAGTTTTTTTCAGAGGCTAGAACATTTGTGACGCCGCCAAAACCATTTAATTTTTATTGCGCCAATTTTTCATTTTTAGGAATGTTGAACAAAATTTCGTCTTCCGAAAAATGTATTATGAAGATTTATTTGTAAGAATAAATTGAGTTCGGCTATAAATATTTTCACTACTTAGGCGAGAAACAAAAATAAGCGGGAAACATATTAAGCCTAAAAAAATATGGGATTTGTATGGGATTTTTTCGGGACCACAGAATTTAAACTTATTTAGCGGGAAAACTTATTAAAAGTGTATTTATTAAGCGAGTTTCACTATATTTGAAGAAATCATCTTAAAACTGCAATACAGGTGTAAAGATTTTACCTTTTCTATATATGTAATAGTAAATTACCCGAAGTTGGCATATTTGTTGCTCTCACAAATAATTTTTTCCAATTCCTTATGTTTTCATGAAAAATTTTGGTTTGAATTTCTGTAAGGTTTTAATCATTTTATTTGACTAATAAAGCGAGTGGATTTATAATATGCAATATAAGTTATTTTAAAAATTGTCTTATGTTTTACAGAACATTACAAGTTTTACAGAACTATTGAAAAATAATGCAAACAAAATCGCTTATCTTTAAATGGACAACTTGGGTCTTGAAGTGGTTTTTGAAAATTTCACATTAAGCTTTTTCACTTCACTACATAATATTATGTTTCTAGTAGCCTTCATAAAGGGCCTACCACACGCACAAGTATCACCACACTTTTGTATGTGCATGCCGGTTTGTACATGGTGTTCCAACACACCAAAAACACCAACCAAGTTGGTGTTTTGTACACGATGTTACGTGTACAAACTGGCATGCGCATGCAAAAGTGTGGTGATACTTGTGCGTGTGGTAGGCCCATTACATTAGACCTCATACTTTATGACATGTTAATGTTTTCCTTTCAGTAGGCCTCCATCACTCCTTCTGACATCCCCCGCTCGCACAGAGGCCCAGCAGCGACGCTCCTCGCATCCCACTCCTGGTCCTTGGCAAGAGCGACGCGGTGCCGGGGCGAGTAGAAGTGCTGGGACACCACTTGCGCACACTCCTGGCTCTCAAGACTTGCCGCCTGGATATGGTGCGCATAATTTGCCCTGGCTGTCAACAGTGATCGCTAATTAATGTGACTTGGCAATCGCTGATGCTAGTATGTGGAAAGCTGTAAAGCTAATAGCTGTTATGAAAAATAACATTTTTTTTTACATATAGGAGGTGTTTCGTCGATGAATTGATCATATTATATGCTATTAAAGGCTCCGACACCGGTCACCGAACACACTGTATAAGCTACATTAGAAACGATTGACAGTACAGTGACTTTTTAATATGATACATCAGGATTGAAAATGTCAAGCCATGACTTTTTCGTCTCTGCTTACACTATAAAAACAGTAAAACCTCGTAATGAAATCGTGAGGTTAGGTATCTTAGGTATCTAAGAACACAAATATCAACAATATCACTATACATACATACTATTATATTAAACGTGTACCAATTGTATCTAAATAGAACCTAATAAAAAAATAAAATAAAAAATATAAAAAAGGACCCATAAAATAAAATTTTGTAATAATGAATTCCCACTTATAATGAAAAAATTCTAATATGTAGAGGAAATGAAGTATATTCGGAATACCATTAATATTTAACAGTGCAAAAAAATTAAATGAGATTTTTAAAATAAAACTCGATAGGAACATGGATAAACTAATAGTTTATTATGAAACGCATGTGGAAGTTAAAAAATATTATAAGTGTTTATGAAAAATAAAAATTACATAATAAATAAGAATAATGTGTATTTTAAAATAAATAATGCATATTAATAATTTGGAATACAATATTCAAAATTATATTCACATTTCAATTACAACGGTATTGTTTATTATTTGCAGTAATCACACACATGTTCTTCTCTTTCGCATCTGGCACATTCATTCTATTTAGTATGCGTGTAGTATTTAGCTGCTTTTAAACATCCCATTTTTTTTTAACAATGAAGAGTAGTTAATAGTTTCAGCCATAATATCCAAATCCCATTTCTTGTTTTCTTTGCACAAGTTTTGTGAGGAAATCCCTTTAAAATGAAATAAGACTACTTATAAAACCGAATATACATACTACTTATACAAAACTAATATAATTTACTGTTCGAAGAATATTTTTTCTTCTTCTGTATGAAGGCTTGAACTTTGTGGTGACATTATTATTAAAATAAAACACAAATCATTTTGTTTTCACCACTATATTAGATTAAAAAATCTACATGTTTCGAGAACAATGTTCTCTTCATCAGGATTATTGTGTACTAATCTTAAAAGTTGAAACAAGCAAATATGTTACGGTGAAGGAGCGGTTGAGGGGGTTGGTGAGGGGAGGGGGGGGTTCGAGGTGTTGATTATTATGGGTCATTTGGAATGTTAAGTGGAAAAATATTCATATATCTATCCTAAGTCAACAGATAGAAATAAACAATGGCGTAGAATTTTATTTGTCAATAATAATTTGTCAAAAATAATAACTAAAAATATTCCTAACTCAATTCAGCCGGCCTTTTATACGAGTAACAAATTAAAAAAATACATACTAAATAACAAGGATAGTGATAATCCTATCATGAAATCAGGAGTTTATAGACTTAATTGTAACGATTGCGATAATTTTTATATTGGCAAAACAAAAAGAAATTTTGAAACTAGGGTTAAAGAACATGTCAAAGCATTAACTAGCAATATTGATTCTGATTTCGCAAAACATCTAATAGAATTTGACCATACATTTGATATTAACACAGGCTTAAAATTTTTACATTTCAACTATAAGATACCTCAAATAAATAATTTAGAAATACTCGAAATTAGGAAAAATGTTAATATTAAGTCTAATATAATAAATACACAGACGAAATTTTTGCATAATCCTATTTTGAATATTTTTCCACTTAACATTCCAAATGACCCATAATAATCAACACCTCGAACCCCCCCTCCCCTCACCAACCCCCTCAACCGCTCCTTCACCGTAACATATTTGCTTGTTTCAACTTTTAAGATTAGTACACAATAATCCTGATGAAGAGAACATTGTTCTCGAAACATGTAGATTTTTTAATCTAATATAGTGGTGAAAACAAAGTGATTTGTGTTTTATTTTAATATAATTTGTAATACTATTGCAAAATTGTATCACCTCTGTATTCTAAATTAGCAACACTCAACTTATTAGATCTTGTTCACATCACAAGTGCAAAAAAGAATGCCAAACTATAAAAATTTAACTGGTTTAATTTTTGATGTAATTAAAAATATTGCAATATAAGGTAATAATGCAGATTGCAAACTTACCAAAAAAATTGACAGGATCGATTTCACAAAATATGTCAATCCGCAGATGGGTGACTATATCGACATTGGTGGGTGATTATATCAATCTAATTCAGGCCGAGTCTTGAGGCCATGGCGTGTAATAGTTATAAATTTTGCTAGTAGATTTCCCTGCCCCAGTAAGAGATGTGGGTGTATTCTGAATTGCCAACAGCATTCCGAATATGTTTCCTTTCCTCTATATTATATACATATCCTGTGCTTTAGCCAAAAAAGTGGTGCGGCTGTAAAAAATTTCATAATTTATAAACTTTTGTTAACATTTTTAATTTTCAAATGTAAAAATTGTGTATGTAATTGTCTTAAAAAAATCTTAATTTAACCTGTATGTAATTAATTAAGACTTTCACTAAAGTTTATTTTCTTAATTCTTCAGAGGTCCGTACGACGCAGCAAGGTCAGGTTTATTTCTATCACATAAAATCTGGTGTGTCTACCTGGCATGACCCTCGCATCCCGCGGGACTTCAGCCCCACTGCGCTGGCGGCTGACGACCTGGGCCCGCTCCCACCTGGCTGGGAGATGAGACAAACCGCATCGGGGAGGGTAAGATTCCAGTAAACTATGTCCTGATATAGTCAATTTACATTTCTAAATGCTCCAGTTCATAGGTTGGAATTTCTGTTCATTCTGTGGGTTTTGTTGTTAACAATATATAATTTATTATCATAGGATGAGAAATGGTCTATCACATTGCAACCTTATACCAAAAACCTAACCAAAACCTACAATTCCCGTGGTACGTGTGCCATTTGGCGACAGATTTTAACTCTGGGTCATATAATCTTGCGAGTCTAATCGGTAGGTTAGAAAGGGTTATTGATATATGTTGCACAGTTCTTTTCTGATACTTAACAGATATTTAAATACTTGAGATAAAGAATAAGAAGATTCGAAAATATAATGTAATGAAATTTTAGATATTGGTAATTTTTGCATTAAACAATGCAACATTTTTTCATTGAAATGACTATTGGATGACTGTCAATAAACATTCCACAATAGATTCAATTTTTTTGACAGAGTGAAATATTATTTGTTCTTGGTGTATTGCTTTATAAATTTTCCACATTTTTATTAATTTTTTTATCAGTACAGTATAGGTCGTTTAACTAAAGTTGGCATGTACATACATTTCCCATCCTGTCACCTGCGCAAGCGCACGGGGTGACGTCGCACCGCATACACATCTTGAAAAATCTCTGTTTCTCTCGCACGCGGTCAAGCTTATTGTTTTTACTACTATTACGAAATACAAGATGATGTTTTGTTTTATTCCCTGTTTCGTTTGAACTCGTCGGTTTTTTATCGAATTAATTGTAGAATTTATTATTATACGTGCCGCGGTAATCGACACATATTCTCTAATATCTCAGTAAATTCTGTCTTTTGATTCCAGTAAGTTGTCATAATATTGGCAAGACGTAGTTTTATATAAATGACATAATTAAATCCCCGGGGAGTGGAGTAATAATTTTAATTAATTTAAAACTAAATTAAAAAACTCAGAAACTTGAGAAAGACATAAAATAAAAATAAAATATTGATTGAAAAAAGTCACTCATCAGACTCAAAAGAACTTTATATCTTTTCAAACTAAAACAATATAGATCACAAGGCAGACCTATAGTATATACGGATGAATCTTACATTCATAGCTTATATACGTTGTCACGATCTTGTTCCGACAATAGGAGCAAAGGTTGCAAATTACCTATTTCTAAGGAGGATATGTTGGTTATCGTTCATGCCTGTTCAGAACAAAGATTCATTCCAAATGCTTTGCTAATGTATCCTAATAAAAAGCAATCTGGAGATTATCACAGTAATATGAATGCAAGTTCTACCTAACTTGCAGGCTCACTAGTCTTAGTACTCGATAACGCATCATACCAAAACGTAGTACAGGATCCAGTGCCCACATCTAATTCAAGAAAAAATGTTAGCTTGGTTGCACAAGTATAATATATCATATCCAGAAAAAACACAAAACCGATCCTAAACGATATTATAAAAAAACGTAAGCCAAACCATTAAGAATTTGTACTTGATAAAATCATGGAAGATCGCGGACACAGTGTACTGCGCCTACCACCATATCATCCAGAACTCAATCCAATAGAGTTACTGTGGGGTATTATTAAATGTAAAATTGCTTCACAAAATGTGAAGTTTAACTTAAAAGTTGTTAGTTAAAAAAGAAACCGAGTCTATTACTCTTGACATGTTCAGTGACGTTTGGAGAAAGACCGACAAGAGGAAAAATATATAGAACTCGAACAAAAACTAGATAATTTCACTGATGGACTTGTAATAAGAGTAGGACATTCCGATAGTGAATCATCAGATTCTTCTTGTGATGAAGATTTAAGCGGCGTTGAAGAATTGATTTGCGATTCTGATTTGAAACAATAATGTAACAAAATAAATATTATATTTCTTACAATATCCCATCATTTTTTTATTTTATACACCACCCACCCAATTGACCCAAAGATTTAAAAATGGCGGTTTAATATAACAACCTTTTGATAAAAGTAGATTATGTGGCAAATAAAACAAACATTCATCCGTATTCTGAACTAAGCAATATTGCTATTTCCTGTATCTTGGCAGACATTGTATAACATTGTGACACTGTTTTTTGACGTGTTATGTTTGACAGGCTTGAAATTAATGAATTCAATCAATTAGAAAGCTCATTATTCATAATCGTGAATAACTTAAGGTTTGTTTACGCGATAAAGCTTTTTGATTGATTGAATAAATTAATTTCAAGCACGTCAAACTTAAAGCATCAAAATTGGCGGCAATACAATGTTATACATACCTGTCAAGATTGGGATAAAGATTTGACATCTCAATAATGCTAATGCTAATGAATAATAAAAATCCACATTTTCATAAAAAAAACACCGAAATATGCATTTGCAGTGAATATACCGCCTTAACAATTTTGTATATAAACAGAAGTACATTAAATTTAATTATTTGTCTAAATGTCATTATTTGTAGTCTTTCTAACATCAATTTGATTCTTGTGTATCGATTTCTTTTTAATATAATTCTTAATGCTTTATTTTGGAGTATTGTTAATTTTTTCAATTCTTCTTCATTAGCCAAAAATAGTATACTGCTGCAGTAGTTGATGTGGGGTACTATTATTGTTTAGTCTGTTTTGTGATATAAATGATGGAAAATAAACGTATTAATAAATAAATGTATTCCAGGTATACTTCGTGGACCACAATAATCGCACTACACAATTCACAGACCCCCGACTCAACTCGCAGATATTAAACACCTTGATATCCAAGCTACCAAGAACGGGGGCCAGCAGTTTCACCATACTCAACAGTGTGCTCTCAAAACCCACCGCGACATCTGCTCCCGCCGCTACAACCACCAATGTCACAAGTGCCATTACAAATGCGTCATCTACTTCGACTACAAGTTCTACAACAACGGCTTCTACTACTACCCTGTCAACTGCATCAACTCCCGCTACTTCTTCAAGTCAATCTGCCAGAAATGGCAGAATTGAACCGGAACAGAACACAGCACAGGCCAGGGTTGTACCTAATGTTGCAACGGCGGCAGTCAGTGTTGCTCTCGGGAATGCCACTACTACAGAGCCCGCACATGGAGATCTCCCCCCCAATCTTCAAGACAGCAGTGACCTTCTGCCCAAGTACAGGAGAGATCTGGCAGCAAAGATGAAGGTGCTGAGGATAGAGTTGTTGGCCATGCAGCCGCAGAGCGGTCACTGCAGATTAGAGGTAATTTTTATTTATCGTAATAGGTCTTCTCCGAATTAATGTCCTCATTAGGGTTATGAACTGTATATTAAAATATTCTTTATTTAACTGTAACTGGTTGCGGATATTTTATAACGAACCATATGTTTTTCCGAGAAATGATTCTCGACGTTTCGTTGACTTCTTATTCAACGTCATCAGGAGGACGAGCTTTACCCGCGGAGGTAGAGGGCGGACTGATTAAGCTTCCGAGAGCGTAAATTATATGCACCTTGTTATAAATTATATGCATTTTCTATACAAATCTACAACATCTGACAGATCTTACTCAACTTTTTTCGAGAAATATATTTAAAAAATAATTTAGACACAAAATAAGAATAAGAATTCAACTCAGAAGGCTGTCATAATGTAATATGATTATCATTTTTCGATAATCATATTACGAGATTAAAATAAATGATTTAAAAAGAATCGCCAAAATATTAAAATGATTTGTAAATTCTAGACAGAATATAATTAGAATTCGATTCAGATAATACACATTTGAAATTTTGACATTTGCAGTTGATTGGCTACATTCAAAAGTGATGATTGGCTGTCATCGGTGTTTCCATATATCTCAATTGTCCACTGGTCGACATCGAACATTTACAATAGATATATTGTTGTCTCTTTCTATCATACCTTTTCACTCTAGCAATTATCATGGCATATGTGATTAAATCTCATGGCACCGCATATTACATTCAGATTACCTGTTACACTTGTCTTGAAAGAGCACAATAAAATTACAGAATACCTCGAATTTTAAACTTTACTGGGTTACACCAGTAAAGTTCAGGTAGAAATTGGCTGATTTTTTACAAGGAGGTATTTTTTTTTTTTTTTATCGGCACATATTAAGGTACATATTAAAGTATTTTTTAAAAACCTTAAATAGCCACATTGTCTATTTCCATAGAACTTCTCCTACGTGACTGACATGCAATTTTTTTCCAGTGTACGTTTGCTTGAGACAGAAAAGAAGATTATATACCTACTTCTTTAAAAATGAAATAACTACAACGTAGCATATGAATTTTAATTGATAAATTTGAGAATTTTTATTTTATTTTACAATACATAAACGGTTTTTTCCAAATCGGATATATAATATGGTGTGATGCTTACCTTTTTACACAAAAGTCTGACTGTAATGTCTAATCATGTTCTTAATTTATAATTATATTAAAGTGTTGAAGGTTAGTGATGATTTCATTTTTATGCTTTAGTATTTACAGGAAATTATTAATGACTGCCTAATTCCAGGTATCCCGGGAGGAGATTTTTGAAGAGTCTTACCGTCTGGTGATGAAAATGCGAGCCAAGGAATTGAGAAAAAGATTGATGGTGAAGTTCCGAGGTGAGGAGGGCCTGGACTATGGTGGTGTAGCCAGGGAGTGGCTCCATCTTCTGTCTAGAGAAATGCTTAACCCGCAGTATGGACTGTTCCAGTACAGCAGTGGCAGTCATTATACATTGCAAATTAATCCAGATTCAGGTATGACTAATGTTAATTTTAAAATAGGCTAACTTGCAGTAAGGCTAGTAACTAACTAGTCGGGAGTTGAACAGACCGCTGCATTAGGTTGCGTGCTAAGCATAGGTTTATAATTTTATATACAAGTTTAAAATCTGCTTTATTTTAACTTTGTACAGTAGAACCTCGTTATAACGAACCCCGTTTTACCGAAAAATGACATATATCGAATTTTTTTTCGAAATTAATCCCCTACAATCAATTTTTCATACAAAAATGCACTTATACAGCGAAATTTCGTTAAAATGTAAAACGAAATAATTTTAGTTCCTTGCGAAAAAATGTCCATATATTTACGTAAATATATAAGGAATTTTTTGTCAAGATGAAAATATTATTGGTTGTCATGGAGCGAAAGGCGACAGGAGATAGTTTTACGGCGACCCGTTTTAAAAAGCAATAAAACTCCGATGCGCGGCGACTCCTGCAATCTTTGTATTTTTGGTGTTTTTAACCCCCCCTGGGCCGCCGACGCACATATCCGACAGGCACAAAATAATTTATTTATCGACGGCCGCGTATCGAATTTGAAAAACGTAATTTTTTCCCAATAGAGAAATCCTGTTGTGACCTGTCGTTCCATTTTCAACTCAAAAACATCACCGATTATATTTTAAATCAACAATCAAAACGGAAGTTTTTCTGCCGTCAAAATCGTATAGAGAAGTTGTAGATGTCGCCCCGATCGCGTGTTGTGCAATCGAAATTCAAATATTCCATCGTCAAGGTCACGCGCAATGTGCGCGGGAAATACGATTTTTTTTTTCGATTTTCGATTTATTTGTACACGTATATACAAATATATACGATATGTTTTGCGATATTTGTCAGTTTTTGTTGGTTTATGATTCAATTGAATACTAATAGTGATTTATTAACAAAAATACACGCAATTTTGTTGCGTTTATTTGAAATATGTGTGTGTGTGAAAGTGTATCATATTTATGTGTTATGAGTGCGATGTCCCGTCGTGTGCCGTGCCGTGCAACAAAATATATCACACAGAAGAAGATTATTATTATTAATAGTAGTGTTGTCTCTAATAAACAAATAAAAAAAATTATTATTATTGTTCAGAAAATGTTGCGCTGGCAACATTATGGAAATTCAAAAAAAAGATTATTTTTTTTACTTAAATGATAAAAAAATCATTGCGTTTCGACACTTACGATAAAATAATATGAATGTGTGTGTTTTTTTTTTAATATACGCATGTTTTCATGGTTTTTTCGTAAAAAGAAAAATCACAAAAAATTCCGAAAATTTACGGCCCACAACAAGTTAAATTGAGGTCTTTAAAATTTCTCCTTGAGATCATAAATCTTAATAGGCCCCTTCAAAGCAGTTTACCATAATCACCGGAAGTCCAGTTGGGACATTAGTTTTATTGCCGATCATGTAATATATTACAAAGAAAATTTCATACAAATTATACACATATCGAAATATCTTATTATTTATAACGAAAAAAGTTTGTTAAAACAAAATAATAATATTGGGATAAACTAAACAGCGAAAACCTCGCCGCCGTCCGCGCTGTCGGCGGGGCGCAACCGCGCCGCAACTGTGTCGCCTGCGGAGTTCGAGTCAGCCGTTTTGAACGCCTCTACGATAATTTATTACGCAATATTATTAGATTTTCACTATAATCATCCACTTTCATCGCTCTTTAGGTTATAACTGAACGTTTACATTGATTGGATTATTTACATACGTATGTCATTTTCGAAGGCCAGAACCAGAACTACCGGCGCAGGGATTTTGCGGCATTTTCTCACTAACATGCGTTATTGCGTTGATTCAAATTATCATGCGAGATATGTACATATTTTGAGTTTTGACTATTTGTAGTGGAGTTAAAATAAATACAAAACTAAATAAGGGAAAATAAATTATATTTTTCAGAGACCCATATTTTACCGCACACGCGAAGTAGCGGCAAAGTACGAAATTTATGTGACTACTCATTTTAAAAGTGTCAGATTCCTCAGGGACATTTTTAGTTTTAAATAACTTTCTTTGTTTGCTGAATGCCTTATTATGTTAGCATCTATATGAATTGACAATGGGGTCTCATTCAAAACCATTTGCGACCTTTTTTAAGGCCGGTACTTTTTTTCTATGACGCGAAATATACATATTAGGAATTTTTTTTTTTTCGTTATAAATGGGAATTTTTTATAATGAAATTTTATTTTTCGGTCCCGTGGATTTCGCATTAACGAGGTTTTACTGTAATACGCACACACAATATGAGTTTATTAATCATTTATTGTATTATATTTATTATAATAATTAAATTACAACTATAATTTCTAGAGGAGCAGTCCCTCTCATCATCGGGTATTATTATCTGTAGTGTTTGTATCTATGGAATAGATATAATACATTGTCTCATGTACTCTTAGTAGAGGGGGTGGCTGTCAACTGGAAATGCGGGCAGTTGTTTTGTACAAACACCGCAAGTTGGATAGACTCCTGCGCTCGGGGCTGAGAGTAATAGTGAGCCAGTGTTATACCTTTTTACCTTATAGTAATCCTTATTAGTGAGGTATTGATCACTACAAGTGGCGACGAGGATATAGGACAGTACATAAAAAATTCTAGATGACCGAAAAAGTGAGCGGACTATTCGCGTGTACACTGACGCGTCCATGTTTGCGAGGTTATGTGAAATGGCGGATCAAATGACAAGCGGGTGTTGTTTATAATTGAATGATTGGGGGATCCGATAATGAGTGGTCTTACGCGACGTCTGAGATGAGGATGTTGATTTAAAGCAGACAGTTTTGTTTTAGAGAAGAAAATGGATTTTATTTTGTGTTGACTTCTGTCAGCTTGTGACGCCGTGTGTTTTACCTAACGGTACCTACCTACATAATCGAAAAAATTGTTAAACTCATAAATTACAGTAAATAACACAGATTTTATAGTATTAAAAATAACATTTTAAGTAAATCTCATTGAATTTTATAATAATAATACATAATATTATTTGGATAATTTATACGCGCCGTTTCGCGAATACTCGCCTCAAGGGCGCTAAGTAAAGTTGAAAAGTTTAAAGATGAAAAGTGTTAGATATAACTTTTCAGATTTCATTTAGACTAGATTTAATTATATTACTTGTGTAATTATAATTTTAATTTAAAATTACCATAAAAAAAAAGAGTTTTGCACACATTGTACGGGTTATCGTCATGTTGATTGTTTTATATAGGATGTGTCGCCATAGTATTAGATACTTTGGCCATTGTGAACTTTTCTTTTTATGGAAATAAAGTTAAACTACATTTGAATTGGAAAGGTATGTATATTGGCTCTCATTAAATTGAAGGCACTTTGACGTCCATTAAATTGGATGTATTTTTCAGGTCACGGACGTTCATTAAATTGAATGTACAATTGGGTCTCATTAAATTGAAGGCACTTTGACGTCCATTAAATTGGATGTATTTTTCAGGTCGCGGACGTTCATTAAATTGAATGTACAGTTGGCTCTCATTAAATTGAAGGCACTTTGACGTCCATTAAATTGGATGTATTTTTCAGGTCGCGGACATTCATTAAATTGAATGCACAGTTGGCTCTCATTAAATTGAAGGCACTGTGACGTCCATTAAATTGGATGTATTTTTCAGGTCGCGGACATTCATTAAATTGAATGTACAGTTGGCTCTCATTAAATTGAAGGCACTTTGACGTCCATTAAATTGGATGTATTTTTCAGGTCACGGACGTTCATTAAATTGAATGTACAATTGGCTCTCATTAAATTGAAGGCACTTTGACGTCCATTAAATTGGATGTATTTTTCAGGTCGCGGACGTTCATTAAATTGAATGTACAGTTGGCTCTCATTAAATTGAAGGCACTTTGACGTCTATTAAATTGGATGTACTTTTCAGGTCGCGGACGTTCCTTAAATTGAATGTAAAGTTGGCTCTCATTAAATTGAAGGCACTTTGACGTTCATTAAATTGGATGTACTTTTCAGGTCACGGACGTTCATTAAATTGAATGTACAGTTGGCTCTCATTAAATTGAAGGCAAGATGAAGGAGAAAGTTTTGAAAAATTTCTTATTAAATTAAGAATCCAGGCAGCAAAATGTAAGTCCAAAAAAACAGATGATCACATAATGGATCAAATACTAGAAAAATGTTAACTATGGGTGATGAAATTACATTAGACAAAGTAATTACTATTGCTAATACTTTAGAAGTTGTGAGCTTTCAGCTAGATAGTTATGAACAAAAAGAAAGAAATAAAACGAATGAAGTTATTTTTATAATGAATAGCAATAAAGATAATACAAGATGGAATAAACAAGGAAAAGAGTCGAATGAAATGAGACTGACGTTAAAATGTACTAGATGTGGAAATTTTGCACATGTCCCTGGAGGTGTTCTCTGCCCAGCAATAGGCAAGAAATGTAACAGTTGTCAAAAACTCAGTCATTACCAGAGATGCTGTAGAACCAAGTTAAATAAACAGAAGCGTAAGCTTTCACAAAACGAAGACAGAGAAAATGATTACCATAACAAGCGACAACGAAGAGACACTGCAGTTCTGTAGAAAATGAAGAAGCGCAATACATATTCAATATGAACGACGACTTAACAGTGAAATGCGAAATAGAAGTGGTGAATTTAGAAATGCTGATTGATTCGGAATGTAAATTTAATTTAATACCTTGTAAAACCTGGGAATATCTAAAGGAAAATAAGATTAAGTCTGAGAAACAAGTAAAACAGCCAAACCATATATTATTGGTATACGGAAGGAAGATACCATTACAGATCAAAGGTTCGTTTGAAGCACAAATAAAATCTAATGGAAAAATGGAACGCGCTACTGTTTACGTCATTGGAAACGGATCACGAAACCTACTGGGTAAAGATACCGCATTGCGATTGGGTGTTCTTAGGTTAGGTGCGAGTGTAAATCATCTTAAAGAGGAATCGAATAATGTACCTTTTCCGAAATTTAAAGATATTTTAATTGAGATTCATATTGATTCATCAGTAAAACCAGTTACGCAACCCTACCGTCGAACACCTATACCATTAGAAGAGAAGATAAATAAAGCACAATACTTTTCTAAACTAGACATAACAAAATGCATTACATCAAATAGTGATAGTGTTACATCCTAATTCAAGATACTTGACAACTTTTATAATATCTAACTGTCTTTATAGATACAAAAAACTTATGTTCGGAATGACATGCGCCCCAGGATTATTTAAAAAAAATCATGGAAAAAATGTTAATTAAGTGCGAAGGGACAACAAATTTTATAGATGACATATTAGTATGGGGAAGTGACGAGAAAGAACATGACTCCCGATTTTCCAAAGTGATCGAAGTATTGAAGTTCAATAATGTTTTGTTGAATAAACAAAAATGCATGTATAAAGTACAGACAATACACTTTTGGGCCATGAATTAAAACCAGAAGGGGTAAAACCGTTGCCTAAATATATGAAAAGTATAGCAGAGTTTAGAGTAACACAAACAATAGAAGATTTACAAAGTTTTTTAGGGTTAGTAAATTACATAAACAAATGGATCCCACATCTGGCTACGACTACAGAACCGCTAAAACAAATATTAAGACTGAAACTAGAAAAGAAAGCAAGTATAGAAGAATACTGGAAGGAGGCACAAAATGAGGCATTTGAAAAGTTAAAAGAGTTCCTATTGGAAATAAAAACCTTGGGATAATATAAAGATAAGACACAGGTAATAGCAGACGCCAGCCCCGTAGGACTTGGAGCAGTCTTGGTACAGATTGATCGAAAGGGACCAAGAATTATTGCATACGGCAATTGAACTCTCAGTGAATGTGAAAGACGATATAGCCAAACAGAGAAAGAGGCCCATGCTTTAGTATGGGCAATCGAACATTTTAACACGTATCTTTTTGGAAAAACATTTGATTTGATAACGGATCATAAGCCATTGAAATTTCTGTTTAGTACAAAATCAAAACCATGTGCCCGTGTTGAAAGATGGGTTTTAAGACTTCAGGCGTATCGTTATAATATTCAATATTAACCTGGCGGATCCATGACGCGGCTGTGTAAATACTCGGATCAGTCAACTCATCTACCAGAAGAGAATTACGTTCATCAGATAGTTGAACTTGCAAGACCTTGTGCACGAAATAATAATAAATAATAAATAATAAAGCATTCAGAAGGTGATCAGGAGATCTCTAATGTTAAGAAGGGAATTTTAAATAATCAATGGGATGACTCTGTGAAAATAGATAGGATATTTTCGGATGAGTTATGTTTTTATAAGAACTTCCTCTTGAAAGGGAACAGAATAGTTGTACCAACGAATCTCAGGAAGCAGGTATTATTAGCAGCTCATGATGGACACCCAGGTGTTGTGGCTATGAAGAGTCGCCTTCGTTCGTTCGTTCGCCTTCGCCAAGGTTTAGTGGCCGAGAATGGACAAGGACGTGGAATCGGTAGTAAAAAGTTGCAAAGGATGCACTCTTGTTAGTAAGCCAAATCCTCCAGTACCAATGAAACGTCGCGAACTTCCATCTGAAGCATGGGTGGATATTGCAATGGATATATTGGATCCGTTACCGAATAATGACTATATACTTGTTATTATTGACTACTACAGTCGCTATAAGGAGATAAAGATTATCGGAACCATAACAAGCTTGCAGATTATTAAAATTTTGAAAGAACTCTTTAGTCATTTGGGCTATCCACAATCTCTTACTACGGATAACGGTCGGCAATTTGTAAGTGAAGAGTTTAAAATTTTTTGTTATACTTGTAATATCAAACTGTTTAATACTGTACCATATTGGCCTCAAATGAACGGAGAAGTGGAATGTCAAAACAGAGATATATTAAAAAGACTCAAAATCAGGTTTAGTGAAAAACGTGATATGAAAGACACACTGTATGAATACCTCATCATGTATAATTCTACTCCTCATTCAGTTACTGGAAAAACTCCCGTCAGAACTTTTTTCAAAAGAATGAACAGGGATAACATTCCTACGTTGAAAGATATAATTGAGACGGAAAATGACACGAAAGTTAGAGACAAGGACAAAGTTCAAAAAGAAAAGTAGACTGAGAGCCCGCGACGCCCAGACCTTCGTTATATTATAAAAGCTGAAAATTCTTCTATACATGTCTCTTACACAGGTATAAGCAAACCCAGCCTATACAACCTGGGTCGCGGTGGCTTTGGCAGGTAACAGGTAGCAAAGGTGAGTAAAATTGTGTTTCAAATTTGTGATAGTATAAAACTTAGTTTTCATATATTTTAACTTACAATCATATTAGAAACCGCCTCGTCTATTGGCGGACACTTCGGGCGGTAACAACCCCTTTCCAGACACCCTTACAGTATGATTATTTATAAATCTACTTTCGTCATAGTATAAAGTCTGGCTTTTATATATGTTATTCAGAAAACTATACGAATAATGTTTCCACAATCCCCAGTCACTTTCGATGGTTCCCCTATCTTCCCAGGCACATTGAAGTCTACTCCAGGCGTGCGCGCGATGAATATACATGTACGTTGGTGCGAGTGAAATAGCATGATCGGTCCACGGCGATCTCTTTCTGCGCATCAGCAACTTGCTTTAATTATTACAGAAGCTGTTGAAGATAGTGACATTGATGAGGACGAATCCACAGAATGGAGTAGTGATGAAGATAATGGAAATACCGACGATGACGATGGAAATAATTAAAAAAAAAAATTTAAATTTAACAATACATTTTTTTACTTTGTTTTGTAATGGCTATAATTAAAAGTATAATTTAATTCTTTTTCCATTGATTTCATTACGATCTAATTTATTTTCTCTCCTTATAATAAAACCAACATACATACAAATTTATCTCCTTAACTTTAAACTTCAAGAATTTTATCATCGACTGCCGATTTTTCTTATTATTTTCTGCACAATACTTAAAAAAAAATTATCGATGGATATTTTTTAACAACTTTCTTAAATCACAACTTGATTTCATAAAATTCACTTGAAAAAATTCAAATTTTAGTTGAATACAAAATTTAATTATAATTGCAAAAGTTAATAGCATAATGAATCGCATTATTACATTGTTGATTTCTTAATTTGTTGATATGAAAATTTTTTTACATTATTTTTTTTAAATTTACAATTTTAATCCGTTATAAATCTACATGATTAATTTTCTTGATAAATTTTGAGTATAGATCGCGCTATTTCACTTGCACCAACGTACATGTATATTCATCGCGCGCACGCCTGGAGTAGACTTCAATGTGCCTGGGAAGATAGGGGAACCATCGAAAGTGACTGGGGATTGTGGAAACATTATTCGTATAGTTTTCTGAATAACATATATAAAAGCCAGATTTTATACTATGACAAAAGTAGATTTATAAATAATCATACTGTAAGGGTGTCTGGAAAGGGGTTGTTACCGCCCGAAGTGTCCGCCAATAGACGAGGCGGTTTCTAATATGATTGTAAGTTAAAATATATGAAAACTAAGTTTTATACTATCACAAATTTGAAACACAATTTTACTCACCTTTACTACCTGTTACCTGCCAAAGCCACCGCGACCCAGGTTGTATAGGCTGGGTTTGCTTATACCTGTATAGGAGACATCTATAGAAGAATTTTCAGCTTTTATAATATAACGAAGGTCTGGGCGTCGCGGGCTCTTAGACTAAAGGGAAAGGAGTATGGAGACCGTAAAAGGAGAGCGGAAAATCCAGAACTGATGAAAGGGGAGAAGGTGTACGTTAAAGAAATGGAGAAGACTAATAAGCTATCAACTAATTTCTATTGTACACCACATGCACTAGAACACTCAGTAGGAGGGGACTTTACAATAAAAAATACGGAAACTGGACAAATATTACGGAGGAATTTGATTAATCTTAAGCGTGTGGAAGGCCAATGGAAATCGGTGGACAAGACTAAAGAAAAGGAAGGTCAGACAATCAAAGATAATGAAACAACACAATGTGAAATATATTGATTTCATCATGCTAGATGAAAAGTTGTTTAATGTCTGAGTCATAGACGAATAAATAATTTAATTAAGTTCCCATATTTTGAGAAATGAAAATGATGATTTGGAAGAGTGTATATCTAACAAAAATAATAATAAATTAAATTCTTGAAAAAGGAAGGGATGTAGTGTTTGTATCTATGGAATAGATATAATACATTGTCTCATGTACTCTCAGTAGAGGGGGTGGCTGTCAACCGGAAATGCGGGCAGTTGTTTTGTACAAACACCGCGAGTTGGATAGACGCCTGCGCTCGGGGCTAAGAGTAATAGTGAGCCAGTGTTATACCTTTTTACCTTATAGTAATCCTTATTAGTGAGGTATTGATCACTACATTATCTATACCTGATGATGAGAGGGACTGCTCCTCTCGAAACTATAATAGTAATTTTATAACTCATATTGTGTGTGTGTATTACAAAGTAAGGTAAAACATAATTTAAATTATAATGTTGCACCACGAAGTATCTGCCAAATCTTTCAATGACATTATAACAAGTGTTTAAATATATACAAGTGTTTAAAAAGTAAGAATATATATATGACATGTTAAAGAAACTCATATTTCCGCTTCCCATTGTAAATATGCCTGTAGTATATATAAATATCCATGACTGGATTCACTGTTTTATGTTTTCAATAAAATAAGTAATTTTGGATAATTTTTTTTAGTTACAATTTTCTGCTGATTCAGTTTATTTAATCTACTAAAATAGTAAATTTCAAATAAAATGGTCAATTTCGTTTCTTTTTCAGGTGTGAATCCTGAACACTTATCATATTTCCACTTTGCGGGCCGAGTTTTGGGTATTGCCACCTTCCATGGGCACCATTTAGAGGGCGGCTTCACTACTCCCTTCTACCGTCAGCTGTTGGGCAAGCCTGTTACCCTTGGGGACATTGAAGGGGTGGACCCCGAGTTGCACAGGAGTCTTACTTGGATGCTGTACGTACATTCACTTAGCTAGGGGACACATAGTATTTATATTTGGGGTTCTACCAGTGAAGGTGGAAATTTTCAAAATGGAATTAGCAAATAAATTTTTATCTCATTGATTGTGATCTCTTAATTGAAAATTTTACATTTAAGTATATAAAATAACAACAAGGGTAAGTAAACAAGAGTTATTTTTCGATTTCTCACTTTGTTGCACTTTGTATCACTTGACTGTCAAGTGAATGGTACCCACCGCCTACCCGGGACCGTCCTAAGAGCAAAAGCTTCCTTATTGGCCCTACTCAATTGTCTCTAGGTTGACATTTTTTAACACTACTTTGCGAGACCACGCTGCGATTGTATAAACTGCCGTGGGACGGCACGGCCGCAGAAATATGTGAATAGTACAGTTCATGTCCATTATTATCTGTATATTGCGGGGGGTGGTGCATACTATAAATAAGTATTAATATTTTTAGGGAAAACAAAATAGCCGGTGTGATAGACACAAGTTTCCAAGTGGAATTCAACACGTTTGGTGTACTGAAAGTGCACGAGCTGAAGCCCGGAGGAGGTGCTATTCCCGTTACGGAAGACAATAAGCGAGAATATGTCCGACTGTACGTCAACTACAGGTTCATGCGGGGCATCGAACAACAGTTTTTGGCTCTACAAAAAGGTTTGTTGTGTTTTTTTTGGCATAATTGTCATATCCTTGATGGTTTTACTAATGTTTTAAGCAAAACCTTTGACTATTATTGTGTAGAAATTCTGATTGATTTGTTATTTTTGCAGGTTTCTCCGAGTTAGTCCCTCCTCAGTTTCTCCGACCATTTGACGAGCGAGAGCTAGAATTAATTATCGGTGGAATATCCTCCATAGATGTGGCTGATTGGAAACAACACACTCGATTAAAGCATTGTACACCTGAGACCCCCGTAGTGCAATGGTTCTGGCAGGTTAGTCGTTGTATCCTCAATAGAATTAATATTTTTGGTAAAATTCCTCATTGTATACGTAAACGAAAAAATATTTGCCAATGTTGTCAAGCTATTAGTTCTAAAACCACAAGTTTATATTATTCTACATTTGCATTCTATATATCCTTTATTTAGTAACAGGAGAACCTCGTTTATTTGAAATTTAAAGCGAGATGCGATTGTGAAATTCACAAGACTCGAAAAAAGTAATTAATTTTGTGAATTTTTTTTTCCATTTTTACACATTTTTTCCTTGGAAAGCTTCCTCAATCTTCGCTCGATTTTCAACTTTCGATTCTATTTTTTTCCGACTCAGATGTGCAAGCACAGTTATTAAAAATATGATCAAGTCAGTCAAAAACTTCTTCCAAATAAAATTAAACTTTTTAACAATACAGTTAGAAAAAATAATATAAGTAAAGGGGAATTTAGAAAAAACGAAAAAATTATTTTAAACTCATACAATAATTTCCGTAAAATAAAACTATACGGGGTGTCTCATAGCTAGTAGTAAAAACTTTGAGGGAGTCTTCATGCAATTTTCAATAGAAAATATTCCATACAATTTGGGTGAAATGTTGACAGTTGTTACGGAGATAAGCGACATTAAAGTTTGTATTTTTTTCAATATTCAGTTATAAAAATTTGAAAGTATGAAATATGTCAACAAATGACGCAGTTTTAAAATCAGATTCCGTATGCCATCGGGAGAGGCGGACGTGTTTTTATGCCAAATTTGTATTATTATATTATAGAAAGCAATTGATTCATTGCATATGATAAGGTTTTTTTAATTAGTTTTACATGAATTTACTTTTTTGCCTATATTTGTATGTTTAAACCAACATCAGTTCCTACGTCACTATTCGATTTGGTGACCTTGGAGGCCTCACAGACTTCACGTGGATTTTGCATGTAATTTGTAAGTCAAATCAAAGATATAAAGAATTAAAGAAAAACGGTTGTAAATTTTTTTTAATACAATACATATTATTGTACCTAGTAGTTTTTTTTAATTCTAGATCAAAAATACTTATAATTCAGTTAAATTCACAAATATTTTGACATTTCAGCCGGAAGTCAAAATAATACCTAAATGTGCTTATGCAACATAATTTTTAAATTAAAAAACAGTGATGTAAGAAAAATAGTTCCATTAACATAATAAATATTACGTTTTCAAAATGATTTCTTTAAATATAAGCATAAATTTAACAAAATTAAAGTTTTTTTTCAAGAGTTTTATGATTTTTGGTAAATTCACAACCGCATCGCGATTTTTTTGTATCTAAAATTTCGAATTAACAGGGTTCTGCGTAATTCGAATTTTTTTAGGTCCCTTGAATTTCGAATTAACGAGGTTCTACTGTATAATGTGAGAGAATATTGTTTTATGACCTAAAGGGCTCATAATTATTTTAAATTATAAGTTGTTGTATTAAGGTTTTTAAATATAAATTTTTTAATCTAAAATTGATGAGTTAGACAGTACTTATAAAAAAAATAAAAAAATATTATGGATGCCCTTCTTGTTTAATTTGTTTTATTATTATTTACAATTTTTATTTAACATTGTTTTGAGTGTTGTATGTATTTTTAATTTTGTTAAATTATAAATACAAAATAAACCAAAATGACTATATTTATTTAAATAACAAAACTACTTAGTAAGTTGGATTCACACTTTGCCTATATCGCATTTTGGCTCAGTCTGCAAAAAATTGTAAAATCATGGTTTCATGTATGTAAACGTGTTTTATAGACTGTTGAGAGCTACTCTGTGGAGATGCGAGCGCGGCTCTTGCAATTCGTGACTGGCTCAAGCCGTGTGCCCCTTCAAGGGTTCCGTGCCCTCCAGGGTTCCACAGGGGCGGCCGGGCCGCGGTTGTTCACAATCCACTGCGTGGAGGCCCCACCCAATAGCCTCCCCAAGGCACACACCTGCTTCAACAGGATAGACATGCCTCCGTACGCCACCTACAGAATTCTCTATGATAAACTGACGCAGGCGGTCGAAGAGACTTGCGGATTTGCTGTGGAGTGAGACATTTGTTATTAGTGATTTCATTTTGTAAAGAGTGAGCAAATGAATCAAATTGTTGGAGAATTATCGCAGTTATACAAATTAAAATTGTTGCATTTTGGTGATTTTTTCCAAATTTAGTATTTTAGTCAATTGTTAAGTGTGTGTATTGTTCTGATATAAATTGAATTAATAATCATCCGCATAATATTTCTCATCTTGTAATGTATTTTTTTTGTTTACTATTTGATGATGATTTGGATGTTGATTTATCAATTGTTGCGCATTTGATTTTATCGCCTCACCACACAAGAGAACATTGTATCTAAATCGATCTCAGCTTCACATGACACTGACGATTGTTTGACTTTTGAGGAGTTTAATTTTCAATGATTTGTTCGGGGCACCCTTCTAATACAAACACTGTCACAGTTTTGACAAATTTTCCTTTTCATTTATATATATTTTTTTGTAGAGAAAATGTTCTATTCTTATACAACACTCGCTAGCTTTTAATGTGTATTCCAAATAAGTTGTATATTATTGAATTATATTCTGTATTTATTGGAACCTTTTTTAAGTAAAATGAATATATTTTTTTACGCATGTTCTTTAATAATTTGTAAATCCCAAATTGCCTTTGCGATAATGCGGGTGCAAAATGTTATCAAGTTACTGTGTTCCATGTATGTAGGTACCTGTTTAAGCGACCGATTGTCTGTTAGTTATTGTTCTATAATATATTTCACATGTACATATAATTCTTATTTTATATAGATATAAGGTGAGTGATAACCGGTATGCCTTGTATTATAATTTTTGTTTGAGTGATGCTTAAACATTCATTTACATACATACATTATTATTATTATTATTATTATTTGCACATTATAATCTTCCCTTTCTTTCCTTATCCTGACCATTCATTTGTTTCACATCTGTAAATCTTGCAAATTAAATTTTGCAATTTATTTAAAGCACACTTAGTATTTATTTATTTTGCACACTCGAGTTTTGATAAATAATCATTTAGATTTAAAGTATATTCTACCCATAGTTTAAGAAGGTAAATTAAAAATCAATATTTTCTGTGCCTTTTATCTAAATATTATATAATATTAAGAGTTAATATCAATTATTCAGTAAATGCTTATATGCCTTCATTTTTTTCTAATATTCTGTACAGAATACCATACTGTATTTTTTTATTTAATTTAACTTACTCAGTTAGCATTTCCAATTTCCAGCCCATTGCAGCATTTCAAATTTATATCACAAAGAATATTTGGGAATTTGATACAGTACTCAATTTTGTACAGGTGCAGAAAGTGGATTTATTGACAGTCTATCAATATGATAATATTATGTTCATCTTTTGGTAAAAAAATTCTATTGAAAATATTATAAAAATATATTTACAAAAATGACTGTTGGTTAATTTTAAAAAGCCAACTAAGTAGTTTGATTTCAAACTAAACAATTTTACCCACAAAATGAGAATAATCTTATTTTCATTTCAATACATAATAGAAAATGGAAAAATGCAAAAGTGCAATAGAATCTTAATATTTCTAAAACTTAGGGAAATTATCCATATTTTTGAACTCCAGTAGAATTGTCTTTCTTTTTATATAGTTAAGTGTCGTATAACAAATATTTAATATTAAATTTATGGAAACAACTGTTTCTTTTACATAATATATTGTAAAAAAATGTCACTGCCAATTTTCACTTACAGTATGTGATTGTTCACTATTTTTTAAAAACATACTCAGATGGAAAATGTTTGACTTTTATTAAAATTCTGCAAGAGAAGACATAATATATTATAAAAATGATATTGCAATAAATAGAATAAAGTAAAAAAAGTTGGTTTAAAAGTGTAGCACAAATATTTTCTAGTTATTAAAATCAATGATATTATAAAATAAATTTAATTCACTATTAGAATTTAGTGTAATATATATGCATTTGATATATTTTTTAATAATAATACATATATACAGGGTTATTTGTAAAACATTAATAACCTCGCAGGACTATATTCCTGCCTTGATTGTGATTTGAAAATGTTCAAGCAACCATGACCTAATATCAATAGTTATGCAGACATGCGATATCTAAGTTTGCATATTTTTTTCAATATTACTGACCTATTTGTTGTACTATCATTACAGTAACTTATACTTATACTTATACTTTTATACTTTTTCCTATGTCGAATATGGAAAATTCATTCCCTTTAATACAAGTCAAATAAAAAAATAAAAACCTTCGAATTCCAATTGGAAAACATTCCAATTGAAATTTTTTCAGGGTTTCTATCATTTTATTTAACTTGTATTGAAACGAATGAATTTTTCGTAATCGATATGAGTCACTGTAATGATAGTCCAACGTTTTACAAAAAATAAGTCAGAAATGTTGAAAAAAAAAATGCAAACTTTGATGTCGCATATCTCTTTAACCATTGATATTAATTAGGTCATAATAGCTTGAACGTTTTCGACTCATAATCAAGGCAGGAATATAGTCCTGCGAGGTTATTAATGTTTTACAGATAACACTGTATATCATTTTCACAATGTACATATTTATTTAAAAATTATATATATTATATTTAAGAATGCATTAGGAAATTGTTGATAACCATTTTCCTAATTTTCATTATTTTTTATAAAAACACAAATCCAACTATTATTTTGTTAATTTTTATAAAAGAAAAACAGATTTTATATTATTTTCATTGACACGTCAGTAAATATTTCTAGATCTTTCATATTTTCTTACAGCTTATTTGTATGTATTCACCACGTGTTCAGAACTAATAAACTGGAAACATTCATGTTCATGAATTGTTCCTCTTGTTAGCACTATTAAGTTTCATTATACCTGTAATTATTGTGCTGCTTGATAATTTTCAATTTTCAACCTCGAAAATGTATAGACAGACAATCAATAAAAAATGTTGTTTGTATTTTAAAAATCGTTAAATTGTTAGTTGTATATTAACAATTATAAATTTATTTTCTTATGATATCCCCGAATTTAACTTTGATATAAAAATAATGTTTTTTGTCAACTCTACTATAATTACAGTGCGACCAGTAGATCTCGACCAACGTAAATTGGCGTGCGGCGACTTTGGAACTAAAACCCGCACCGCCCGCATTCGGCGGTAACTCCTCGCCCTATCATTCAGTTCAATCTCGCGTTTGCGCGTGAGCTGTGACATCTTGAATTCCAATATACACTGAATTATGTCCAAAATAGTCTTGCAACACCTTGCAAGTGGTGCAAGAACAATTGCCAATGTATATTTAAAGTTTTGCGAAGCTGAAAAGCAAATAATGGACCAATATTACCGTTTAACAGGACTCCAGATAGAGCGGCCGCCATTACTGGTTTGTTTCTTTAGTGTTGCCCGACCAAATTTCTATTATAATATCATAAAATATATTTGTCAATGTATCGGACATGTATATTATGTATTGTGTAATAAATTTACACCCTGGCAACTTCTGTTTCGCGACAGGGACGCCCTCCCTCGCATGCCAATTTATACTGGTGGCATTCTATACAGGGTTATTTGGAAAACATTAATAACCTTGCAGGACCTCCTGCCTTGACTATGAATCGAAAATGTTCAATATCAAAGTTTGCATTTATTTTTCAATATTTCTGACTTATTTTTTACAAAACATTGAACTATCATTACAGTCACTTATATCGATTACGAAAAATTCAATCGTTTCTATACAAGTTAAATAAAATGATAAAAACCCTGCAGAAATTCCAATTGGAAAGTTTTCCAATTAGAATTGAAAGGTTTTTATTATTTTATTTGACTTGTATTAAAGGGAATGAATTTTTCATATTTGATATAAGTTACGATAATGATAGTACAACAAATAGGTCAGTAATATTGGAAAAAATATGCAAACTTAGATATCGCATGTCTCCATAACTATTGATTATTAGGTCATGGTTGCTTGAACATTTTCAAATCATAATTAAAACAGGAATATAATCATGCAGAGTTTTTAAAGTTTTTCAAATAACCCTGTATAAGTATCCGATAACTGGGAATTAGAACAGCGAGCTCCTGCGTATTATTACAGTACTAATGACTGATGGGAGAGTTTCCTATTTTGTATAACTTTATTAATTAGCTCTCTGAACAAAAATAAATAAATTAGAAATCTGAACTTTGCATGAAAATTTTTTAAATTGCAGATGTTAAATTAAACAGATGTCATTTGTTTCAATGAATACTTTATTTATTAATAATATATATACCACTTAATTTGTTAGCATAAATAAATGTAAAATTCCAATCGACTATTCAAAAATCATATAAAATAAATTTATCAATTAAAGAACACCTTTTTGTAACTTCTAATTTTTTAAATCTTTACTGATGCACAAATTTTAAACATTCTTAAATGTTACGGTTAAATTAAGCTCGTTGCCAAAATGTTTTTAAAACCTAAAGTGAATCCGCATAGGACACAAATGTTTTCGACCTATCTAGGATTAAAATGATGTTTAATCTTTCTGTTGTTGCATTTATTGGCAATTCAATAACAATTAACATGAATATACACGTCGAAAATCGGCGCTGTTCAGACTGTAGTAAATTTGGACATTGTCAAAATAAAGTATTATTAAACAGACTTGTTTATGAAATGCTTTTCATTATTAAACTTTAAAAAGTGTTTTAACACTTGTAGAGATCTTAGCGTACCTAATATGTATGCAGTATGAATTTTTTGTAAAATTATTGAACATAAGGAATCTCCGTTATTATTTAAATTGAAAAATGAATTCTTATAATTAACATTTTATATTTCTGAAAGAATTTATTAATTGAAAAGAGCCGAGACATTCAATATTATATAATCATTAAAATGGTGTCTTTAATTTAAACACTTCCGATTCATCCAATGTAATATTTGTATTGTACATAGCTTTCCTTAGCAATATGGATATAGCAATGGAGATGTCAAATTAGCATTGTTATCCAAATAATTTGTGAAAATCTCTTTTCATACCCTTGCCAGCTTGACTTTTGACGTTATCAAGAGTTGTGGATCAAATGATTTACGCTATGATTGAAAGTTTAAGACCAAATTTTAATATAGAATACGTAAGCAACCAAACCAAGTTATTTTACGTCAAAAAATATTCTGATGTATTTATCGCAATTACTGTTTAGCAGGGGCTTGCAGTGAGAACGTTGAAGTGTGACATTTACTTTAGCATATACATTGAAAAAAAATCGAATTAAAAGATATTTCTCGTAATATCACAATTATTAACATATTATTCAGATTTTAACATAACCCATCTTTAATGTAACAGATCAAAAATGATGGTACTTTTACATGTCGGTTCCTAAGGAATAAAAAAAATTTTTTGATTAAAACTTTATGATAAAAAGTTACAGACGTTACACGAAGTCACGCAGACGGACGGACAGACAGACAACAAAATTATTATAATTGAGATAATATTCTGTCACATGGAAAAAGTCATGCTTCAATTTATACCTGCTGTTTAGTTACAAATTAATCTAAGGATCATGTAAAACTGAAGCAAATGTTGGCAAGGATTTGAAAATTTTAAAAACTGCTATGCATAATACAACATTACAATGCAATACGGACGTAATAATGATCTGAAGTTGCTTCTGGGCTCTTGTACTTGGAGATTTGTTCCAAATTTGCAGTAATCAAAATAAATAAAGATACAAATATATTTTAGAAAAAAGTTTGTTCCGTCCGATTGATTATTATTTCAGTAACGTTAATGAAAGGATTGCGAGAACAATTTTGAACACAAAGGGTCGGATTCGTCAACCTGGTTTATAGTCATTTTTAATTTAAACTGTCGATATTTTGTATTTTCTACCAATCAGACAACCCATTTTCGTAAATTTTTTTATGGTCTTTATGAAAGATTACTGTAAACTAAGTTGTTGCAACCAGTCCTGAGACACCAAAATCAGTACTAATAAATATTAAAAGATGCTGAAATGTCGCATTTTACTCATAAAAATATTGTGACTTATCAAACAACCTAATATAATTCTTTTTGAAAATATCTACTTTTCTTATGTTTTGCTATGTATAGTGTTAAAGTTCTGACTGGAGTGCATATAATTTGAAAAAAATGTTGCAAGTCAATTCATATTTAACTCTCAGAACTTGAATCTAAAATATTTTTTTTTTGATTTACTGCTATTTTTTTAGATTCTCTGTAGATTTTAAAAATATATGGATTGAACATAATTTGATTATTAAGATTGCTCAATCGTGTCCACCACCATAACTATCTATTATGTTTAATTGCTTTATTTCTGGAAATGAATTTTTTTACTGCCATTAAACTTGCTCTCCTATATTTTTTCTGCTCCATTTTTTATTAGTAGAGATATAATGATATAATAATGTTAGAATTTTTTTTCATACTTCAATATTAATAATTAAATCATCTTTTTAGGCCTGGAATATATAAGTTTGGAATAAATGGACATTCAGTTTCAATTTTCTTTAAATGTGTGAGATTGTGTATATCGCATCGCATTTGTAATAAATTACATAATAGATTAGATTTTAATCTAAAGTGTGTTCTAGGCCGTAAATAAATTGTAGGTTTAGTAAATGGCAGGGAATAAATATAATACACAATGAGATGCAGAAATCTATACCATATCACAAAATAAATTCTACTCTTATAAAATCATTTGTTATTGTCTTTCTTAGAAATATGGGTAGCTCTCACTTAGTGTTTCACTAGTATTGTTTTGGTAAATTCCTAAATAAAGATAAAAATAATTTGTATTGCGCCATGTTTGTGAAAAAAGTCACTTCTTTATCGTATAATATTATTCTTGAAAATATTAACATTTTTATTTTCAAAAGCAGAGAAATATCACAATTTAATTTGAATGCAAACAGCAGATGCTATCAGGCATTACAGTAATGTGCCGTCCGCTAACTGAAAAATAACAATAAAGGTTGATCAAATGGTGATTGTTACCCTCTATTTTACTGCGTTTTAAAGTTTTAATTCAATATTTTGTAAGGATTTTTTATACAAGCACGAATGCTTGAATTAAAATCACGATGAATAAGTAAAATAATAAGGACAACTAATTTTTATTTTTGTGTTTATAAAAAATGCTGGCTTTATGATACAAATTTGTTTAGTAGATTACTTCATTTCTTTCAGGACAGGACCAGTTAGTTAGTGAGGGATACCTGTAAATATATAAAACATCTTTGTTTAATCTTGGGCTTATTGTTATAATGTATTTGAATTTTATTTATAACTTAATTATCCATTGAATAAGTTCTTAAGTTTTCAAGGTCGTACATAATATTTGGTGTAGGATTTTCTAGTGTGTCTTGTCTGTCACCTTGAATCATTATTTTATCGATTTTATGCTATTTCCTATTATATATGCTATTACTTGAGTACTCGAGAAATGTAGACTTGCAAGTTAAAAAAAATATAGGATCTATTTCTTGAGTACAGATTTCTAAAACATTTCCGATTTATGTTAAAAGCGTACAGAAAAACCACACAGATTCGTCTTTTACAGAATTCAACATCAGCACACTACTCCCATTAAACTAAAGTATACCCGCTTCCAGCTTTTTATGGCTGTAACATTTCCATTTAAGAAAGACAATCAAATTAGTATGTGTAAACTGTGCATATGACGCACGTTATTACATGGTGTCGGAAATAGACACCAACACAACGAAACAATGTGCCTCATACGCACGGCTTACACTTACAAATTTGAAAGTCTTTCTTAAATGAAAAGATATATACAACCGATTTGTTTACATTTATAAACCGCATTTTATAACAGATAAAAGACGAGATTGGTTTTAAACAAATATTACAATTTAATTGCCAAAATATGTAAAATTTTGTTGAATTAAAAATTGCTGTAGGATACCTCAACGTCTTTGTTGTAATCATACTTCTTAATTTAAAAGTTATTAAATAAATTATATTAAATTCTTAATTAACAAGTTTTTCGTACAATTTTTAAATTTTTAAGTTCTTAGAATTTTTCAGAGAAAACTGACTATACAACAATATCATAATGTAACAGTGTAATGCAAAAACTAGTTGAATTAACCTTGCCTTGCTGGAGGGGGGTATTTACATTCCCCAGAGATAGCTTTAAACTCGATAACTCAATAATTATGAAAACAATTTCGTTCTTATTTTTTGTAATCTTCATGGAAATTTTCAAATTTCTAAGCATATAATATTTAAAAATATTGTTTTCAGTCGAGTAATCTTCGCGCGGTACATACACCTGCACGCGTGTTCATATCATATCCCTGTCTTATCTTGTAGTTATTGCGCTTATTATTTGTTTCACTCTTATGCAGCATTACCACACATGCAAACGAGGGAGACAGCTGTACTGCGCTGCATTCGTTGCTTGTTTGGTAATTCGGGTATTCGGACAAGAGACATCCGGTGACGTTGATAGTGACGGTGACGACAAAAGGCAGTTGGGTAGCGTCGCCCGTTACAAACTTTTTATTATCACTTATATGAATATGATCTGGTGTATTTCGATACCCCGCTTCGGACGCTTAGTGACAAAAAGGTTAAAAGCATGATACAGTAAAACCTCATTAATTACAAATTCAAGGGACCCAAAAAAAAAAATCGAATTATGCAAAACCCCGATAATTCGAAATTCAAGATACAAAAAAAAAATTTAATCACGATAGGATTGCATAATTCGCCAAAAATTGTAAAATTCATTTAAAAAATCACTAATTTAGTGAAAAATGTCTATATTTTTCAAGACATCATTTCGAAAACGCAATATTTATAATGCTAATACGAAGACTGCGACATTTTTATTACTAAAGTACCCTATATTGACATATTTGTTGTTCTCACTTGCGAAAAAAAATGAAATATTTTTTTTAAATTTAAAAAAAAAATTCCAATTTTGTGAACTGATTAATATGTAATGATTTATGGCGCAAGGGGATAAAAATTATTTTGAAAAATCAAAAATCGCAATGCGATTGCGAAGATAGCCAAAAACCATAAAACTCGTGAAAAAACCCATTAATTTTGTGAAAAACGTCTGTATTTTTCCATATTTCAAAAATCATTTCGAAAACAATATTTATTATGCTATTAAAAATACCGCTACATTTGTATTACTAAAGTATCTGATATTGACATATTTGTTGTTCTCACTTGCGAAAAAATCGAAATATTTTTTCGATTTCGTCAAATTTCAAAAAAATTAGAATTATGTGAACTAAAATGTATTGATTTGTGGCGCAAGGGGCTTAAAATTATTTAGAATTACGAATTACCGGGGTTTTCAAATTATCGGGGTTAATCTACTATAAAATCTACATTTTGGGACTTGTGGGTTTTAAAAATTTCGAATTGTGGCGAATTTCAAATTACCGGGGTTCGAATTAACGGGGTTTTACTGTATTATTCCATTTCCGTGTATACTGATCCACTTGCAGTCTGTAAAATGGCAGCCACTACATCGTGCTGCAGAAGGGGTTTGTACCTCAGAACCGCAAGTTATTCTCTACTTTTAATTCAATGTCAAAAAATCAAACCAGTGTGGTTAAATCCAAAATTATTTTGGCATGTATTTTTCTATTTTCTAATAAAGAACTGTCACATTGTATTAACTGCAACGACATCAGTAATATTATATGGGGGATATTAAAAATTGTATAATCATTCAAGTAGGTCCAGTTCAATTGCTTATACTAACAGCAGGTATGCAGAGCAATCAGTTTTACGCCATTACATTACGACATTGGACGTTTTACAGACAGATACATTCATATTACAGTAGAACTTCGTTAATTAAAAATTCAAGGGACCCAAAAAAAACATTTCGAATTATACGGGAGCCTATCAATTTGAAATTAAAAGTACAAAACAAAAATTCACGATGTAATTGCAAAATTCGCCATAGATCGTAGATCGTAGATCATGAAAAAAGCCCTTAAAAAGTCTGTATTTTTACATATTTCAAGAAATCCTTTCGAAAACGCAATATTTATTATACTAATACAATGATTTGCTAAGTACCCAATATGTATTGATATATTTGCTGTTCTCACTTATGAAAAAATCTAAATATTTTTTAGATTCTGTCGCATTTCAAAAAATTTCGAAGAATGTGGACTAAATGGCGAGTAGGGCTAAAAATTATTTAGAATTACCGGGTTTTTCGAATTCTCGGAGCTAAAATTTAATTTTGGGACTTGTGGTTTGAAAAATTTTGAATTAAGGCGATTTTTGAATTATTGGGGTTCAAATTAACAGGGTTTTACTGTACTATTGTATCTGCTATCTCGATTGAAAAGCTTATATCAGTAGGTTGCACATTTTCTGCTTAAAATAGTGCTGTGGTGCCCGAATTCTGAGACTTGCACTCTGTACATCCCTTTAATAGTAAAATCTGAAATAGACTATGTCTCTTCTCTCAACTTCTTTATCTCTTACGTCAAGGATCGGGCTTCCACAGGATGCTAGAAAAGGATTCAATGCGATAGATTCCTCTTACCATCAAAATGTCATCATCATATTCATTAATTGTGGTATATATATACACACAACAACAAACAAATATTAAAATTCTATGTTCTCACGGAAAAACATAACTGGAAACTGTTCATATTCAAAAGTATAGAAAAAATGTAAATCTCCTTTCTGTAACATTCCAGCGTGCGCTCTTGTTACATAAAATATATCAGAATAAAATTTATAAAAGAAATACCATCTCATAAGTCTATATCCAATTTTCTTTATTTTATTTGAATTAATATCATAATATGTAATGCAGATTCTTTATTTTGAATATTAACTGTCATTGAGGCGAGTGTCAAAATCATTGAATGGATAATTGTATTCTAAATTCTAGATTCTTCAACATTCTAGAACCAATATACATATATTTAAAAATATATAGTAATTGATATTTTTGTTTTGTTTTTTGTGTTGGGGGATCGAGGTCCCCATACACAACAATATTGTATTATTATCATTAGAATAAATGTTTATTTTGTGATTATTATTATACCTATATCAATTGTATAGTATGCATGATGTGATATTTATCTAATGTTTTAAAAGACATGGAATTGACTGTAGATGGGAGAAAATACTCTATCGCTAACATGTTTGTAATAAATTATTCTATATAGTTACTGTTTATAATAGTGGTCGCCTTGCAAATTTTACTCTCTTTCAAATAAATTATATATATAATATATATATATATATATTATAGTATATATATATATATTTTGCAAAAAAATATGTTGTGTAAACCTATTCTAAGAAAATATGCAGAAGTGAATATACCTGTCGGCGATCACTAGTTTATGGTATTATGAAATTTAGTTTGAATAAATTAAAAACAAAATATAAACATTTTGTAATCATTAATATTCCCTCATCTGATCTCACTATTGAAAAATTTACAAAACCACTAATAATAGAATTGTAGTTATTTAATAGACTTATAAGATTCCCGCATTGCTTAGCAGATTTCCATATTATTTAGCATAACAATATCGGATTTCCACATCGTTTATCAGATTTTTATCAGATTTCTGTTTTATTTAGTAAACTATTATCAAATATCCACATCATTTAGCAGACTTATCGAATTTCCATTTTATATAGCAGACTAATATCAGATTTCCAAATCTTTTACCTGACTTACCAGATTTTCATATTATTTAGCAGATTATTATCAGATTTCCACACCATTTAGCAGTCTTATAAGATTTCCATTTTATTTAACAGACTATTATCAGATTTCCACATTGTTTAGTAGTCTTCTCAGATTTCCATTTTATTTAGCAGACTAATATCAGATTTCCACATTGTTCAGCAGACTTTAGAATTCCATTTTATTTAGCAGACTATTAAAGGATTGCCAAATTATATAAAAGAAAGCTTTAATCGGAATTGTATCCTTACCTTAATACCACTTTTTTAAACTTATATTACAGGTAGACAGCATTTTTATTTATTTTATTAGAATTTTAATATTCTCAAGGCTGGTTGTATCAACTTGGTTTCCATTATCTTTAATTTAAAGCATAGATTTTTGCATTTTCAAAACAACCCGTTTTCATAAAAATCTATGCTTTAAACGAATTATTACGTATTCCAATGTGATATAACCGGCCCTTACATAAACAAGTTTACTGAAATTTATCTGCAAAATATTTTACATGAGGGGTGAGCAATATTTTATCCAAATAACATCTACTAGAAATTATATTACAATTTATATTTTTTAAGTGGGATGCTGTAGGTGTGTAATAGTTATTCAAATAATTATAGTTCTAAGGAAATATATCTATGTAGTTCTAAAAATGAATCATGCCCACACTAGTATACCGATAGACCCTGTCCTCCGCCCACCAGACACCAGGCGCTGCAGAAGGATGTTCAAGGATAATGCATTCTAACTTCCCGTGCCTATTAAAACCACAAATGGCAGTCCATTATTAAGAAATACAGAGCTTGTGAGATGCATACTGATGCACTTGCATACGTTACAATTTCCCTAAACAGTTTTGTAGGGCCATTCTAGAAAATCCCTTTGGGGCACTGAAGAAAAAAATTAATAGCAATAGATATGTAAAAGTACTTATATTAACAAACAGCTTTCGTTAATTATTATGCTTATATGGATACTGTGCCTTACCTTAATTTGTTGAGTCGATACATAAATGAGGGAATTCTGAAGAATATTGTTACTTGTGATGAAATGTAGATCCCATGCGGTAGTCGAAAACGAGTGATATCCCAAACATAAATTGAGTGAAAAGAAACTGTTTGTGACTGTACAATGGATCTGTGCCAGCATTATTCAATAGGGCTTCTTGAGATCTAGCACAACAATTATTGCAGAGATATAATATCTAGAATTGAAAATGAAGATCGACAAGTTCGTTATCAAACAACCGAGACTTGTCAATTGTTCTAGTCCACTACTTCTCCATGATAACGCTCGTCCACGCACTGCATGCAACAGACCATCTTAAAATTACAGGAGCTTCGACTGGAAATTTTCTGTTAAGTCACATTACTCACCAGACCTCGCACCTACTGATTTCCATTTTTTTTTGGAATTTGGATAACTTTTTAGGGAAAGTTTCAACTCCGATAAGGCGGTGAAAAATGCTTTTAAAGAATTCATTGATTTCTGTCTCCAGGATTTCTATTGGAAAGGCATCAATGAACTTCCATTTAAATTGCCATTGTTTCAGTATGTTATCTCTGAAAAGTCAGCGAACCTTATTGTGCAGAAGTTAGGTACTCGCTATGCATTTTATGGTAGAGAGGTTCAGACAAGATGCTGTTAGTTATTTTGATAAAGAAGTTCATTACATAACTATTTCTTCGGGAAATGTTTGGGCGCAAAGCGCCCCCTGATGTACTCAATGGAATGTGAGAATTTCGTGGTCAATTCTTCTCAAAATTGAAATTACTCCTGTGTGTATGCCTGTTATACTTTTAGCTCCGTCAGTAGTAAGGAAATTATTTTTTTTATGTCAATTCCAGTGTTTTCTAGATATTTTTTTTTTGGTTTCTACATCTTCTCCGTGTGTTTGTCTCTTGGGTGGCAGCAGTCCAAGAAGTTCTTCTTTAGGACCTTGTGCTGACATATATTGCACAAAGATCTCTTTTCATTTAAGACAGACAATCGAATTAGTATGTGTAAGCCATTGAAATTTCCCATCTCTGCTATCTTGAGAGTCAGCTCGTTTTTAAATGTTGAATGATTGAAGTTAGTTTTCAAAATATGCCAAAACAAAATATGTGAATGTTGTTTCTCGTGCGCCGACTGTACTTAAAAGAGCAGAACAATAGATCATTGTTTTTACAGGTGTTCCGTTTATAGCAGTAAAAGAGAAGCATAATTATTTTATCGTTCTATGTTCGTACCTATTATATTATACCCATTATATTCGTCGTTTCCACAATAATATTTATTGATAGGTATCTACTTACATTTTTCTACTAGAATTATCTTTAAGGTAGATACTTACGAACATTTGAAAAACAAAATTTTTTAAAAGAAATTGCTTCGGAGAGTTATGTCGTACCAAAAAAGGGAGAAGAGTAGTGTGGGTAGGTACAACTCCAATGCAGCATTGCTGTGCATTTTACCCGCTAATATTTTGGGTTGTGGATTATACCATTGCCGTAAATAGAAAATCGCCGTAAAATGAAGCAAGGACTGTTCCAGTTGCGACATTTGTTTTTTCTTCTTCGTGAACGTTTGAATATTATTGGAGACAAAAAACCAATTTCGTTCTAATAATCTGGATAAATCCGCGAAGTTATTAATATTCTCACGAGAGTCTAAAACAATGGTACCTAACTGCGCAATCGAAGTCTTTCAAACGATCCATATAGATTTAGAATCAGTGTGACTATTCTCGAAAAAACATAAAACAATAGAAATATAGAGAAACTACGACCGTTCTCGAACATTCACGAAACCAACATTTTTGTATAAAAGTAATGATGGGCGCACGCGCGAGAAAAGTTGTTGTGACATTTCTGATACACAGATAATAAGTGAACCGTGCGACAAAAGTGCAGCGAAGAGTAAAGTGAATTAGTGTGAATCTGCGTGAAAAATTCTAGAACAAAATAGTATGAATTTAAGAACGGTGCTCCGATAAAATTTCTGTCCAGTGACTTTGTGTAATAAATAAAAGTTTGAATTGTTTTTAGTGTTTCATTTTCTCGGCCATGATCCCATTTCAATATTCTTTTCATATGTATCTTCATACTCGTACGCAGGCCCGCGCCTTGCGTAGTGCAAAGTTGGCGCCGAGGCCGCAGGAGCGCCGGAAGGCCTCAAAAATAAAAGGTTTGAAAAAAAATGGACGCGTCACGTTCCATTCCCGTGGAGCTCCTCAGCCGTGACTGAGATGAAACATTCCCCAGCGCACATTTGTTTGATATGCTTTTCACATACAGGGTGTACCAGAACTAGGAGCAGAAACTTGGCCGGTAGATTCCTGACTATGTTATGAGTCTAAAATGTTCAAGCAACCATTCAAGCAAGCAAGCATCAATAGTTACGAAGATATGCAATATCAAAGTTTGCATTTTTTTTCAATATTGCTGACTTAGTTTTTTGCAAAAAGTCGAACTACCATTACAGCGACTTATATCGATTATGAAAAATTCATTTGCTTCAATACAACTTAAATAAAATGATAAAAACCTTGTAAAAAATAACTTTTTTAAATTTTTGCAAGGTTTTTATCATTTTATTCGACTTGTATTAAAGCGAATAAATTTTTCAAAATCGACGTAAGTTACTGTAATGGAACTTTTTGCAAAAAATAAGTCAGAAATATTGAAAAATAAACGCAAACTTTGAAATTGAACATTTTCGATTCATAATCAAGGCAGGAGGTCCTGATATTGCATATCTTCATAACTATTGATATTAGGCCATGGTTGCTTGAAAATGTTAGACTCATAACATAGTCAGGAATCTACCTGCCAAATTTCTGCTGCTAGTTCTGGTACACCAATGTATATTTCGTTAATCCGATAAGGCATTTGTTAATAACAATCGTTTATAAAAAAGTTAAGGAAATTTTTAAAGTTTTTTTAAACTCCTCCTATAAACTAAAAAGTTTATAATTTTATATATTTTTTTTCCAAATTGGATTTGCTTTACTATATACAGGGTTATTTGGAAAACATTAATAACCTCGCAGGACTATATTTCTGCCTTGATTATGAGTCGAAAATGTTCAAGCTATCATGACCTAATAACAATAAATATGGAAATATGCGACATCAAAGTTTGCATTTTTTTTTCAATATTTCTGACTTTTTTTGTAAAACATTAACTATCATTACATTAACAACACTGAAAAATTTCCAATTAGAATGTTTTCCAATTGGAATTCGAAGGTTTTTATTATTTTATTTGACTTGTATTCAAGGAAATGAATTTTTCATATTAGATATAAGTTTCTGTAATGATAGCCCAATGTTTTCGCAAAAAATAAATCACAAATATTGAGAAAAAATGCAAACTTTGATGTCGCATATCTCCATGACTACCGATATTAGGTCATAAAAGCTTGAACATTTTCGACTCATAATCAAGGCAGGAATATAGTCTTGCGAGGTTATTAATGTTTTCCAAATAACCCTGTATATATTTCATTTCTAAATAGGTTCATGACCTTCTTTTCGTCTCAGACAGACGTGCACTGGGGAATGTTGAATTCAATTTTTATTTGAATTTTTTCAATTTATTTTATTGATAATATGTACATTACAAACAAAATGTTTAAGGCATACATATTAGGAAGTATATATCAAAATAAAAATATTTAATAAATTAAAAATAACATAAAATCTGGTCAAAGGTGTGAGAATCCCGCTTCGGAAAACCCCCTCAGACATATGGAATATATCAATACCCAAAGCGATTTTGTTCAGCATAGCTGTGGCTCTTCCAACAGGCATAACCATCGGCAGGTTGGTCCTGTATATTGGAATGTGAAATAATCTATGCGGACGATGTCTAGTGTAATTATCAGGAACATACAAACCAATGCTCTGCATAATTTCAGGATTATCGATCATACCGCGCAACAATCGATAAAAATGTGTAATCAAATACACATTCCTTCTAGTCTCTAGACTATTGTAGCCAAGCATACCCTGGAGAAACTCGGTTGGGTAAAGCCAAGGATAATGCCCGTACTCTCTCATGTAGAGATACTTTCTCATAAGAGAGTGTACTTGCTCTCATGTGGCCCCCAGATCTTCGAGCCACTCTCGAGTCTACTCCGCACCAAGGAGTTGTAAAGAGTTCTCAGTACGCGGGTATTCTCGAAAACCCTGGCAGTACGCAGAACAAATCCTAACATTCTCAAAGCATTACCACTGATCGTCTCTATGTGATCGTGAAATGTTAGGTTGCTTACAAATCTAACACCTAGATCTTTAACATTTGATGTTCTTGTCAGATTTTGATCGTTCATTTTGTAGCGAAAAAATAGAGTTTTTTGGGCCCTAGTGAAGGATGTAACCGAACACTTGGAAACATTAAACAAAAGTTTATTTCGTCTTCCCCATTCACATATATTTGATATATCTGCTTGGAGAAGACGAAAATCGTCCAAAAAGCTTTAAGTCATCCGCAAATAACAGAAAGCGCGAGTTTAAGATTACATTTTTTATATTATTAACAAAAATCGAAAACAACCATGGACCCAGGTTAGATCCTTGTGGGACACCCGAGAAGGTAAAGAAGCACTCTGACGCGAATAGGCCGTAGGAGACGTATTGGTTCCTATTTTGGAGGTAGCTCGCTATTAATTTTAGCATACCATCCGAGAAACCAATATTATGAGAGGTTGTATGCAACCTTTTCAATAAGACATCATGGTTGACTGTATCAAAGGCTTTGGCGAAGTCATTATATGAACAGTCTACCTGATGTCCCGCGTCCAGAGCTTCCGTGACGTAATTTGTGAAGACCATCAGATTTGTCTCAACCGAGCGGCCTTTCCTAAATCCATGTTGTTCATCAATTATTATAAATGGCTCTACTCGGGAAGTGACGGTTCTACTTATTATGATTTCAAATACCTTAGCTGGGGCAGAGAGAACAGCTACAGGTCTATAATTTTCTACGGACGACTTAGAGCCACTCTTATGTATGGGAGTAACTTTTGAAGTCTTCCATGTTTTCGGGAAGATCCCTGTATTAATGGAAAGATTATACAAAAAACAAAGTGGTTTTTTTTATCAGTTACTTAATATTGCGTGACTTTATAACTATTGATACAAGGCTACTTGAACATGTTTGACTCATAATTAAGGCAATAATCCACCTGTAAAGTATTGTGGACTAGTTCTATTTAGTTACACCCTGTATTTTCATAACACAACGTTGTTTTAATAGGTACATTATTAACTTGCGTTAGTATCATACATTCAATATTATCTTTTATGCTGAACACACCTGCATATGCTTTGAGGTCATCGTTAAAGGAAATTATCCATTTTTCCGATGTCCACGTTTCCATGGCCACTTAGCGAACTATTGTCATTCCGTAAAGAGCTGTCGTCTATTGTGTTGTTTGGCATTCGTCGCTTATTTGTAGAGTTGTCTACGTGTGAGTTGGTGCTTAGAGCTGACCGTTGAGGGTCTCCACGCAAAGAGGCTTAATAAAAATTCCAATGATTCATCGACGTGGCCAAGAGAACAGACATTTTTTTTTCAAAATCGGTGATCTGTGGTCGCAATGAATTAACCTTAGGTGTTGTTTGAACATAATAAAAGGGGTCGGTGATATAAATTTGAAAAAAGAACCATCAAAATGTTGCAATCCACCAGCGATAGAAAAACAATTTGTCTAATAATATCGAGACACATAATAATTAGTGGGTATTTAAACTCAACGATAGATTAAAAAAATTGCTAATTTTGTAACTATTAATTTCTATTTAGTCTCTGAAAAAGTGCTTTATCATGTGAAACCTCTTAAAATAATTCTTAAACTTGAAATAATAAAAAAAGTCAAAGTATTAAAATTAAATAAAAAACCGATGTGCCCCTATGATTTTTTAATGGGTCGGTTGAAAAAAAAACGATTATGCCTCACAGTTGGGGCATAATAATTTTTTTCTCACTTTGTATTCTCTAATTTAAAAATAAAACAAAGCATTATTTAAATTAAAATTAAATTACTGAAATGTAAAATTAATGAGTGCTTTTATCTGAATAAAATATAAAATAATATAGACACTTTCATTTTGATTTTTAATTAATCCAAACCGTACGGGGGCCGTTATGCACCCAGTTCCCCTAAGTATTTTTTGTATAGACACCGATGAAATTTGGTGCCACAAAAAATGTGGCACCAAAAAGAATACTTAATCTTAACATAATAATGGACGCGTATCATTTGTTTAAGGGATTTAAAAATGTGCACTTACATGCTGTCTCCCTTTCATTATAACAAGGTTGTTGTATTAGTAAGAGAAAGTAGACGGGACATACGCTAGTTTCTATGAGAAATGTGTGACAATGTTATATGTATAATAGCGGTGAAGGCACGATTATTAGTTACGTTACAAGTATGTTACAAGTATATTGCTGTCTTGAGAATAGATCGTGATCCTTTTAAACTAACCTTTTTTTGGGCTAGGCGTCTCAAAATATCCAGCCTAACTCTGCTTTCGTGTCATACCTAGATATGCCCTTGAGTTCCAGAGTTGACGCGGTGGGGTACGTGTTTACACTTGTGTAGGGGTGTTTGGCATGTGTCGGGCTGGGGCCGGTTGTTTGCCAAGGCTCGTAAATATTGACACCCAAAACGTTGTGCCCAGTCATCTCTGACAGGCGTGGCGTAAGGTTCGCCATCACCGATCTAGAGGCTCCCGTAACCAGCAACCGACCCATTTATATACTAACATTATCGTGAATTTTTTTTAAATTTACGAAATACTATACACGTGAAACACATTTTAAGTGTATCTACATATTTAAGTATAAATTTTAAATCAATTAGAAAGACATACAGAAAAATCAAATCCACGAAAATAATTTATTTTTCATCAGGGTCCTTGGGTAATTCTTTTCCGTATAAAATACAATACACAGTGAATGACAGCTCGCTCCACAATAATTAAGTACTGTTCTTCACGCGAGTTTCAATGGCGAAGTTTCTTCCGTGTACACATCTACATGGAGCATATTATCTCCAAGTTAAAAATCTATTCACGTTTAATTAAAATGAAAACCAATTCGACTCTTCCTCTAATCCGCTGATTTTATCTCCTCTTTGGGTTAACCTTGACCTCAAAGTTAACTATTTTTAATTCGAACTCTAAACATAGCTGGATAAACTTGCCTTTGTGTTAAAATATTCGTCACCTTGATTTAATTTTAATTTCGAATTATTTTATGTTTAAGATGGTCAACAATTAATCTATCAATAAATATTACCCAACTTCTAGATACATTTCTTCACAGGTAGTTAGTTACCAGCCATCTCTGTCTAAAATGTAAATATTTCACGTCGAGTTAAATTTTACCTCAACTCAAAGGTTCATTTCGACTATTTCGAGCTTGGGTGTGGATTTTGTATATCTTTTATATCGGATTTTAAGTAAACTCTGCAAATTAATTTATACCTGAAACTGCTTCACAGCCGGAAGTCCATACACATTCATATGAATGTGTATATGAGTGTGAATATACATTTAAGTATCTTGTTTGTCATATAATTTTAAAACACAAGATATTTAATATTTTTATATGAATGCAAAATAGCGAACAGGAATTATATTATACCTATCACACATTCCGTAGAAAAGTGAGATTTAAAACAAAGTGAATGATTTTTTAAGTTTAATGACACAACTGTTATTTGCTATAGGACAATATATATTTTTTATAAATAGTGTATTGATATATTTATTAACGGAATCAGCACGTGTTCCGATGTGAAATTACTAATTCTGCTGTATATTGAGGGAAATTATGAACAAGCGGTCCCGTCGAAAAGAGATGTAAGGGCCGATGAACTATCTTCAATATGTTTTTAATGTTCAATTGACTATTGCTAAATAAAATGAAAATAAAAAAATGAGATTCCTACTAAAGAGATTTCTAAGGGATATGCTATATATGTATGTATCTATGTATATTTGCGAGAATGTTGACAATATTTTATGAATATAAAAGTTCACGACATCTCAATTTTTATGTACGCAGGTTACAACTTTGAATTTTATACTAGGTACAGTTGCCGGCAAACTTCTTGAAATTCTTTGGCGTAGTGGGGAAATGCGCAGAAGACGAAATTTGGGTCTCGTTGGTGGAAAGGTAGATGCGCAAACTTCCCCCCACTACGCCGTAGAATTTCAAGATGTTTGCCACCTACTGTACCCATATTTTGCTTCCCTGAAATATTGTACCTATTACATGTACATTCTTAAATATTCCAATTTAATCGATATGTTGGTACGGGTTTAATACGACTCATAAAAAGGATTCCCTAATTCACTACCTAATTTATTAGTTTTTTATCAGACTGCTCGTCCTATCTAAAATAGAAACCAATGTTAAATAATTGATTGGTATCTCGAATACTTTTCGATCAATACATTATTTGTTCACTTCCACACAACGTTGCCGTTTATGTGTTTACCTTGTAAAGACGGCTTCATAATCAGACCAACACCATGGCATTAAATGGGACGCAACGACTGCCGAATCGTAACTCGAGGGCTCTTACACATTTTGACGGTGCTGTTCCCCGATATGCGTATTGTGTATTTTCATAAGAATTTCTTTCTGCATAAGAAATTTAAGGAAAAAATATTGTCACAGAATCTGAGGCTCATAATCTGAACAAGCAAATAAAAAAATGTGGTAAGCTTACATTGTAACAGTGAATGGTACCCACCGCTTACCCAGGACCGTTCTAAGAGCAAAAGCTTCCATATCGGTCCTACTCAATCGTCTCCAGGTTGACATTTTTTTTCAACTAACAAGCAGGACCGTGCTGCTTCGCACCGGTCGTATAAACCGTTGCGAAGTGGCACGGCCGCTCGAACAAAACCATTCATTGTCCCCGCCTTAAGATATGTCTTCATTGAAAACAAAATACGTAATTATAATACATAAAATACATTGAAATAAAACAGTAACATAATACTTAGTAAGAAGGAAAAAAATACAAGGAAAATAACATAAAAAGTAAAAAGAACCCAAAATAATAGAAGTGTAAATAACAAAATTAAAGAAATATAATAAAGTAAGAACATATAGCGATAAAAGAAATAATAATAATAATACTTTAAATTAATTCTATAAAATAAAAGACGAAATCCCACGGCGGCGGCAGTGGAAGGCTTCAAGTCGAAGACAGGGCAAAAAAATAAATAAAGAATTCATTGTAACACAGGAATATTTATGGTGACAAAAATAATACATTTGTGTGTGTATGTAGATAGATGGATATCGATAATATCATATTTATAGGCTCCGCCACCACAAGCAACCTTGTTAAGAAAAGTACTCCAAATTTTTTTACGATGATGATTTTAAAAGAATGAAAATTATTTTGTGCTTGATGTATTTTATTAGACTTGTTAGATATTTTATGTTACAATATCATGAGATGTAAGTTATTTGACGGTGCGTGTGGAATTATCTTTAATAATTTCCTTTTAAGCCCAAAACTTATTAAGGCTCGGTTGTTTCAAGTTAGATTCAAATAAAAGTTCGTTAAAGCATAGATTTTTACGGAAACGCATCGTTCGATCGGTGGACAACGCAAAAATCTATGCTTTAAACGAACTTTTACTTGAATCCAACTTGAAACAACCGGCCCTAAGGGACTTGTATTATAGTACTCTTAAAACGAGTGAGTTAATTTAGTCAGTACAAATCCATGTTGATTATAAAGGCACCTTTACTTGCTGTATCTAATGTATTTCACGGTCTGATCATTTTTAAATGGCATCGTTCATCCCGGAACCGGCCATCGCGCGTCGGTACGAGTAGGTAGGCACCTGACGCCGCGAGCTGTGCTACTAATGATCAGAAAACAAAAAAATGGCAGCAGCCTTCAACTGTTCGTCATCGCCTTTTGTTTTTCAGTTCCTACTACACATTTCATGGACGTTTTTTTTTCTTACGAAAACGAATAAATAACATATTTGTATCAAAAAAGTTTAAATAATTATGTATTATTTCAACGCCAACGTCGCAAGCATACAAAAATGATCACTATCGTTTTAACGACAAATTTGTCTCTTAAAGTATAATAATAATAAACCTAGTAACCTAGGTGGAGTTGAACTACTAAATACATTTACATTTTACAAATTTTGTAAATACATGTTATGCAGGATATCTCTTAAGTAGTAGCAAAAACTTCTTCTTCATTCAATTTTTATAGAAAATATTATTTACACTTGGGTGAAATGTCGACAATGTTATGGAGGCAAGCGACATCAAAGTTTGCGTTAGTTTTCAATATCTCTGAAATGTGGCGTTATTTTCTAGTGTGACATGCATAGCACAAAAATAGCGACAAACAAAATTGTATGTTCTTGTTCTTATTGTGTACTAAATTTAAAAAATAAATAATATTTTTTAAATTTAGTACACAATAATAACATTTTATATAAAATTAACATCTTAATCGAGACGAATACTCGCTATGGTGAGTCGCGTATCTTGGACATGTAATCTCGCGGACGATGCCGCCTCGTCAGGGTTCTCGTTGAATCTGGAAATAACAAAATAACTCCTTAGTTACAGTTATGCGATCACTGTCTAAAATTTCATGAGGTTAATTAACACTTTTAAACGCTCAATGTTCTAAGCAACTTAATTTTCCGTATTAAAAAATAATAAAAATAGGTACTACTCCTCTGTGTGTATCTCAAATTCTGTCCGACAGATTTGAATCGAACATTGGTAGAAAGTACTGTCCTAGACAAAAAAAAATGTACGAGGAGATAGGAGCTTTCTTGAACTTAGAGCAAAAATGACAGTCTAATATTGAATAAATTGAAACGGAGGACTTCAAAATAAAACAATATGTAAGTCTTTATTACGTATGAAATACAACATAAATGTCAACATAAAAAGATCTCGCATGTGTCTTTTCTGTAAAAAATATGTTTTTCCTATATATTTCTGCCCCCTTGCGTGTTTACAAAGGGTCCACAAGTTATTATCATAGAAAGATTTGGCAGTTACTTCGTGATGCAACATTTTAATTTAAAAACGATTTTTATTTTAACTTTGTACTACACACACAATGAGTTATTAATACTATTATAGTTTCGAAAGGAGCAAACCCTCTCATCATCAGGTAACGTCAACTATTACTATACTTGATGATGAGAGGAAGTGCTCCTATCGAAAATATAGTAGTAATTAATAACTCATATTGTGGTTCTACAAGTTGCCTACAAAGATACTGAGTAGGTACTCACAACAATGTTCTTATATAGTCGCCAACCTTCTATTTATAGGATAACATTTTACATACTCGTAGAGCATTTGCAACATTTTAACATAACATTTTACATTACAAATGTGAAATATAAAAGCAAAGGCAGCAATATCAAAAAAAAAAATTAATGCAATCAATCATCGAGGATTACTAATTTATAATGTACCTACTGAATTCAAAATTTTTTAGAAAACCTGGTCTATAAATTTATAGGAAACACGATTTTGGATGGGATAGATACATAAAATTTAGAATTCAGTACATTTTAAATTAGTAATCGGTGACTGCATTCAAAATATTTTTTTAATTTTTTGGATATTGCTGTGTTTGCTTTTATACCCAACAAATATGCTATTTCTAAAGTTAGAACATTTTTAACACGCTGGGGAATGCAAAAACATCCGCGGGTGGCCTGAATTGAGTATGTGAAGCAGTATAAACCAAGAAAGGAGGAAAGTTTACGGTGGGAGGAGTGTACTATATATCAATTTAAATAATAGGTCATATGCTCCCTTTGAATACAATATTAAGCCATGTATTCACTAGCGGACAAATAGCGCAGCATTCCGCGTGGCATGTCGCATGAACATCTACGTTCATGTTTCGGGGATAATGACGCGGTCATTTGACGTGTACACACCGGGACTCACATATCTTGTCGCGAAAATGTCACCCGTTGAGGTTATGATGACAGCTGCGGTATCTATTTACACTTCGTCATTTAGCGAAAACGGGGTTCCGCGCAATTCGAAATGTTTTTTTGGGTCGCAATTTCAAATTAACGAGGTTTTATTGAATATTATTAAAAACAAGGTCCTTTTTGCAAATAATTATTGTTTTCCACACGTCGCGGAAATGTCGCCCTATGAGGTTATGATGACAGCTGCGTATCCATTTATGGTAACGAGTTTATCGAAACGTAAAAGGAGAAAAAGGTGGTGGATGCGAAATTATTTACTGCAAAGAGAAAGGACGGATATTCTATGCGATCTTCGATCGATACAGCTCGATGAGTTCAAGAACAATTTCGTTTCCCCACATTGCCATCTTGACATATACAGCGCATGCGTATTCACTTGTAAACATACCACGTGGTACTGACTCTCCGCGTAATGTCGCAGTGAGCTCGCTCGGGTACCGTGCGTATGGCAACGTTGCCACGGCACGTAGAAATGCCGCGCTATGTTGTGGGCGACGTCGCGGAACAGTGCGCGACGTTGCGTCACGTAGACTCTGCGCCGCGCGTGCTGTTGAGGGACAATTTGTCCCCTAGTGAATACATGGCTTTATAGCACTACTCCGTTCTATCTAGAATCGAATCGGGTCCCAGTTGCAACAGTTTGAACGTAGGTATAATGAGAACTCAGACTTAATATTGTCAATACCATAACAAATTGAAGGGTAGGAACTTGGTGTAGCTGAAAATGATGATGTGCATCTAGAGATTGGGCCAGAATTGACTTAGGACCGCAAAAGGTGAAAGGACGTGGACGTCGGTTGTGAAAATGGACATTCGCAGGAGAAGGAAGACGAATGATGTGGTCAAGAGCATTTTCCAACTGGGAGATGACACACAGGTGACACAATGAGTTAGGAATGCTTCAGTCTTCTGACAATACTCAGTATGTGGTCTCAGATGGACGGTAGGTATACATTAAACTTCCTCATTATTCATCTTAACAACATGTATGTAGGTACAAGGTTTTTTAAAATAAAAAACTTTAAAAATACAATATGTTGAAGTTAAACATGAATTCAACACCGTTGCTAGCGAACCCTAAAATTACGGTTCGACTATCTTTCACATCAAGAAGGCCATTCTTACATTTTTCAGTGGGCAGCATTCTTTTGACGCCCTAAACGTAACACGTAGGTATATTAGGGTGCTTCAAAAAATTAAAGTTTTTTTTTAATAGGGGAACACTTTTATATGCTCTCAATATCCAAAAATATATGCGTATTTTTTTACTTTTCATATAAATTAAATTAAGGGGTCCGCTACCATTGATCAAAGTATCGAAAATATTCGCCGTTTAGGGCAATGACCGCAACGCTTCACTCCAAACACGACCCTGCGTGGAGCAGCAATAGGTTGGACACACCCCTCTCCAGATCCCCGTATCGTCGTATGCATTTCTCCTACTGGCTGGTATATCTACAGGGATGCCAACTTTCTTTCTGAGCATTTAAATTTTCTTAATTCATTCGAATTTACATCGGTGTACATCAAAAATGGATAAAACGTTATCCCCTCTATTCTTTTACACCTTCCCCTCCCCACGATATATTTTAGATGCAAATCTGTACCGTTTGACCGATCGGACTCAAAATTTGCTAATTTGAACTCAAAAGGACCAGTCGGGTAATAAAGGCAACATTTCTCCTTCCGCCTCTAACCCGTCCCCTCCCCCAGATATATTTTCTGTACAAATCTACGCCGCCTCACCGATTGGACCCAAATTTTGCATACATATTCTCGACGGAAAAAATAGGTCATATTTCTTCCCTAGACATCCTGTCCATCCCAGCCTTGATTAAATGGAAACATTGTTTTAATTAGAGACTTTGCAAAACAATGGAATATTTGTTTTCCCCCAAACATTTATTTTCAACTTAACCCTTAACCCGTGCAACGCCGGGTACGAACAGCTAGTATTCTAATATTATTGAAATCGTGGACGCTCTAGAATTTATCTCTTTATTTAAAATTGGTACAAAAAAATAGCTGGTTGTTATTTAGTAAAATGATTTTGTTTGTTCTGAATTAAAAAATATATGAAAGGGTGACTTCAGATTGGATACCTATTATATAAGTGGGTTATAAAAGCAAAGACAGCAATATACAAAGAAAAAATGTTTTGAATGTAATTACAATTTAAAATGTACCTACTGAATTTTAGATTTTATGTATCTATCCCTTCCAATGTCAGGTTTCCTATAAATTCATAAGCCATGTTTCTATAAAATCTTCCTATAGAATTCAGTACATTGTGAATTACATTCAGTACATTGTGACATTGATACAACAAAGTGTTGGAGTGGCATGAAAATCTTGACGAGTTTAAGTTTTAAGTTCACCCAGAGTAATTAAATTGTAAACAAGCTAAAAGGATTTATAATGAAAACTGTGTTTTTATGGGTTAATTTTTATTCTACTACGCTACAGTATATTCATTCCTAATATGGATATTTTATCGAACAAAGATTTTCCACACACGCACCCAAACGATTGCATTTCCACCGCATTCAAAACTCAATTATGTACCGCTGTTCTGCTTCGTGTGATCATTCCTAAAATTATATAAAAATATTTTAAAAACGTCATTTGTGTATATTCAAATGTGACTTGAAGCGTATTTACTTATTTTAAGATGTTATTTTAATACTTCATGTTTGCTGATCCAATAAAAATATGAACAATTGCAGACCCGTTAGTTGGCAATTTTGTTTGCGAGACAAATCATTGGTAATTTCATGACAAATATTTCGGATACAGTACGGACTGATTCGTATCATTAGACCGCATTCAGACACAGAAGGCATCAGCAATGAGGCGTGAGCCATGATTTATGAAGAATATTAATGATTATTCAAAACATGACTAGAAAAATAAATATTGTAGCTGCAGTTCTTTTGTGCCTTTGTTCATTATTTGCTTCTAATAATACATACATAGGTAACAGCAAATAATCGCTAGTTACGAGAGTCTTTTGATAAATGTGGCAAAAAGTAACTAAAACGCTGATTTTTTGGAAAAATGATGGTAAACACCCAGAAGTTCACTTTGATCTAGGCGGCCGTTTAATGTTTTATTGCTGCACGGAACTTTTTCACTTTTTTTCTTTCTTTTTTTTTTCACTTTTGTAACGACAGCTACTAGGTACAATCTTAATTTTTTCTGAAATTAGACCTGAACTAGTAAGTCAGTGCCATGGCGCCATCTGAATGATACCGAGGCGCAGATGAATTAGCGAGCTCACATAATTCCGGGAAATTCATTTATCTGTCTGTGCAGAGTTTTATAGAAAGTTCTCTGCGCGTCAGTACTTACGTATCATTTGCGTCATTGATCATAAGAACATAAGCATATAATCCGTTTATAATCAACGAATACCTACGTATTAAATATGTATACACTCCCTTAAACTTAAACGATATATTTATAAAGAGATGGTTATCGGATATAGGAAGAAATCAAACTGAGCGTAAATTTATGGAAGTGATCACATGAACTGAAAATATTCTTTATTGTACACCTAAATAACTAATTAATGTATTCGTTATTCGTTGCCTCAGTTTTTTTTCTTTTTATATAATATTATTTTACATTTTTATTATATCTATAATATTGTACATTTTATGTGTTGTACATTGATAGATTATTAATGAATTGAATTGAATAAGTGTTATGGTTTAGATCACAGTACTGGACCCTTACTTTTACTTTTATCTAATGGCAAACTGAGTACCGGGTCACTAAGGACCCCTTGCTCATTCATTTTGATGGAATGTGAAAGGACTTTAAACTTCACTTAAAAGAAAACAAAATGAAGGCAACTAAAAGTGGGGGAGTGAGGTTACTGCAAATTGGTGCAGGAATGCTGAGGGGGCGGCGCAGGTGGCGGGGGGAGGGGGGAGGGTCTCCAGGTGTTTTGTGTGAGGATCGCGTCGTGAGACGACTTAACGTGCGGGCTGAGGTTTTGTTGGTAGAAGTAGCCTGCATGTTGCGACTTGGCTGAGATCTTTATGATGGCTCTTTTGGGTGGGATGTCCACGTCATAGGGTGGTTTGGTATAGTTGGGTAGTTTGTCCTTATATGGCTTGGTTGGGAGAGCGCGGATGCGCTTGTGGAGTGATTCTGAGTGACATGATTTTGCGTTTCAGTATGAAACTTATAGTCTTACGAATTTTGATGCTGAAAACAGTATTTTGTATACTTTATTTTTGTTCAACAGTAAAAAGTATAACGTAGTGAAAAACAATATGATACTGTTTTTAACAGTTTAGTTGGCAACCCTAGGCTCAGCCGGCAAGGCGCAACGCGCTTCGATCATTGCGAGGTTGGCCGACGCCGACGTTGGCTAATGTGTAATCGCTGTCCGCCATTTTGCATGTTTGGCCGAGGCCCCCGGCTCCCGGACCGTGTACACATTGGCCAGTATGACCCAATACGACATTGGCCCAATGTGTACAGGGGTTTTTTTGCGCAACTCAGCGAGGTTTGGCCAAACTTGGTTTATATCCATCGGTTGTCGGTATTTCGAACAAACTTCAAAGAAAGCATGAGTCATTAAGCTATCGTGGAGTAATGAAAAGTTAGTTGTATAGACAGAAATTAATTATGTGTACAATGAATCTGTTTTATAATTCATATAATTTATTTCAACAACTTTATTTAGTCATAACCAAAATTATTATTATTTTTTTTTATTTCTTTCGTCAAACCGATTGAAAATAATATATATGAATTATTTTATATTCTAAATATATACGGCTATAAAGGTTTTTACTTTAAAAATTGTACAAAATGGATAAATAATATTTTCAGAAATATTTATTATATTCAACTAGCTGTAACCCGTCAAAAATGACAATACTTTTACATGTTTTTCCTAAGGAATAAGTTTTTATTTATTTATATAAAAAAGGAAAGAAAGAAAAAAAATACTACTTACTTACTTACCATCACGATTTTATATTCAGTGGAACCTAATTTATTATTTAAAAACATATGAAATACACAACAAACTCAAAATCGTCGCTTTGTGGGTTACGATATTATACGTAGGAGCCGTCGATGTGTCTGACGGATTCCATCTCTACTGTATTCAATTTACTTTCGTTCCTCTTCTGCCAGCTCCAGGCTTCACTTTCATACATCAGTGACGGTATCAGAATTCCATTACGTACCACTAGTTTTGCCTCAGTATACATATTTCTATTAGAAACTATTGCGTTCAAAGCACTATATATATAGGAATAAAAGATACTACATATGAATAATAAGAATATTTCGTCGCTGTATATATAATTAATCTTATGTGACGTTTTAGTACATTCTGAGATAAACGAATAAAACTGTTTTAAAAAATAATTTAAATAATTACTAGGCAGACTTTTCAGATAAACGGCAATGTTTTTATTAGTATATCTCCATTATTTATATGAAAAATTGACAAATTGATTCGTTCATCTCAGAATGTACTAAACGGCAAAAAACGAAAAGAAAAAAAATATGTAAAAAATTTTACGTAAAAAAGGAAATGGAAAAAAAAATATGTAAAAATTTCTAAGGAAAAAAAATTACGTTAAAAAAATTAAATAAATTTACGTAAAAAATAACGTACAAAAGGAAAAAAATACGTAAAAAATGTATCTACTAACAGAATATGATATTATTATTATTGGTATCGGCTAGTTAATAAATAAGGTTTAATAAATAAATTAGGTTCCACTGAATATAAAATCGTGATGGTAAGTAAGTAAGTAGTATTTTTTTTCTTTCTTTCCTTTTTTATATAAATAAATAAAAACTTATACCTTAGGAAAAACATGTAAAAGTATTGTCATTTTTGACGGGTTACAGCTAGTTGAATATAATAAATATTTCTGAAAATATTATTTATCCATTTTGTACAATTTTTAAAGTAAAAACCTTTATAGCCGTATATATTTAGAATATAAAATAATTCATATATATTATTTTCAATCGGTTTGACGAAAGAAATAAAAAAAAATAATAAGAATTTTGGTTATGACTAAATAAAGTTGTTGAAATAAATTATATGAATTATAAAACAGATTCATTGTACACATAATTAATTTCTGTCTATACAACTAACTTTTCATTACTCCACGATAGCTTAATGACTCATGCTTTCTTTGAAGTTTGTTCGAAATACCGACAACCGATGGATATAAACCAAGTTTGGCCAAACCTCGCCGAGTTGCGCAAAAAAACCCCTGTACACATTGGGCCAATGTCGTATTGGGTCATACTGGCCAATGTGTACACGGTCCGGGAGCCGGGGGCCTCGGCCAAACATGCAAATTGGCGGACAGCGATTACACATTAGCCAACGTCGGCGTCGGCCAACCTCGCAATGATCGAAGCGCGTTGCGCGTTGCCGGCTGAGCCTAGGGTTGCCAACTAAACTGTTAAAAACAGTATCATATTGTTTTTCACTACGTTATACTTTTTACTGTTGAACAAAAATAAAGTATACAAAATACTGTTTTCAGCATCAAAATTCGTAAGACTATAAGTTTCATACTGAAACGCTCACAGAAATATTAGTATGGATGATTTATATTCAGAATTAACAAATTTCAAAGAAATTTATGAAAAAGTATCAGAAGACAAAGATTTTCTTGAAATGAGTACTGGCCAAAAGTGGAGCCATTTATTAGTAAACAACTCAGAAGAATTTAAAAATATTACTAAAATTGTCTCATATCTACTTTCTGTTCCCGCCACCTCAGCATTTACTGAAAGAATTTTTTCACTAATGAATACAAAGTGGCGGGAGGATAGAAATAGAGCAAATATTAATTTAATAAAAAATGAGCTCCTCATTTATTTTAATTTTAGTTATAATTGTGGTGAGACGTATGAAGTTTTTAAAAAGAGTGTAAATTAATAAGTTGTGCGAGAAGCTCTAAAAAATACGTATTTAAAACATTAAATAAATAAAATACTGTTAATTTTTCTAAAATACTATTTAATATTCTTCTCAGACTTAAATATACTTTATTTCTTGTAAAAAAAGTTGACAACCCTAAAAAAAGTTGACAACTTGAGCCACGCCTCTTTCTTTTGATGTGTGCTCGAAAAACCGACTACCAAGCCAAGTTTGGCAAACGTCTCTACGCACGGCCAAAAAGCCCTGTACACATTGGGCCAACCTTACTTTGGGCCAACCTCGGCCAATGTGTACAGGCTCCTTTATATTATAACAAACATTAATAAAGAATGTAAACATATAGCTATTCAATGAATGTATAAATAAGCAATGTTTAATTATAATATGAATATGTATGCAAAGTAGCTTGTTGGTCTTGTGGTTAGGATTCTCGCCTCGTGATCCAAAGGTCACGGGTTCGAATCTCACTCCAGACCAGCAAGTTAGTTCTATTTTCATAGCACAAGCGTTTAGCTTAGTTTGAAAATAGTAAGAATATTGATGTGACACGTATTCCGTGTTCGTATCTGTATTTTTTTTTAAAATTCTGTTCCGTTTAATTAAATAAATTAAAAAAATAAGTCCCGGAAGTTTTAAGACCAAATGGCGATATAAAGTTTATCCGCGTGCAAAACTATTGCAACTGAATTAAAATAAAAATAAAACTATTGTTTTAGTGCAGTATTGATTTAAGTTATTCATTCAGTATAAAAATCTTAATTGTCAACCACATTACATTCCAAATAATTCATTATACTCGGTAAGGCCTGGAGACGGTATTATATACTAATTGGAGTATTGACTGTCACAAATCTAATGGCTGTCATGATGGGCAAATTAGAAGGTTCCCTGGAGGTATTCAAATCAAAATCTTCACCTGCGCCTTGCTGGTCCTCTAGTAGCATCGAACTCGCGATCTACTAAAATACAACCAATAACCACAAACAATGAAATATTGTTCAGAAATTAAATGTATCAAAGACTTAATGCAATAGTTAATTCAAAAGTACTTAATGCAATAGTACGATTTCAGTGGTCATTATCATATAGATTAAAATCGGTCTAGAAGACCAAAATGGCCGAAGATTTACGTACTGATGTCGAAGCGCAGTAGAAGAATGGCGGGCCGAATTAAACAGCGGTCGAGGTGACCTTGCACATGGCCGAAAAAAACCACATATGTTTAACAGAAGTAAATTTACGTGGCCGGTTTGTCGCGATAGGCTACTTCAAAGGCATACAAAATAAGAGGAAACAAGAAAGAAAATTGATTTGAATCCTGATATTCCATCCAACAAATGTCATTTAATTTTAATTTTCAGAAATATTGCGTTACATGGAACGATGGAACACACGTCGCAACAATATTTTTTAACTATTTTCAAACAGCCGCAGTGGTACAAAGCTCGAATTCCCGTTTTCAGTTATCCTTACATTGAAGCACGTTGGTGCATATCAAGTCGGCTAGAAATATTTCTTCTTCTTATTCTTTAATGGCCTCGTGGGACTCGAAAGTCCATGACCATAGAAAATGCTCCATCCATCCCTTGACGTCGCCCTAGTGGTCTAATATGTTGGGCGCTTGTCTACTCTTGCCTTTAAGAGGTAGACAAGCGCCCAACAGACTAGACCCCTTGGTCTCTCGTATTATCCTCCTATTTCCTTATATTATTCTCTTATTTCCGTCTTATTATCCTCCTATTTCCGATCTTTCGAACACGGTGGAACGTGTATGAGGACTTTGTTGCATGTTATGGGACTCATTATAATCGCTCCATATATCGTCCAATGCAGCCTCATTGCTTTCATTTTCCTCAAGATATCTTGCGCGGTAAAGATATTTCTAATAATAGTGCCACTGGATGGATGAATGAAACACTAAAAAAAATTAAAGTTTTTATTAATTTGACCAAAAAGTCACTGGACACGAATTTAATTTGAACGGTATTCTTTAATTAATACTATTTCGCAATTTATCATCCGTCTGTGGAACACTTTATTATCGCTTACTAGAATATTCCCACACAGGTTCTCAGAGAATTAGAGAGGTCAATACGCATGTAAGTGGTTACACTTATTTTCAAATGGTGGTTAGGTACTCCGCTTTATTAATTGTTGCTGGTTGCACACTAACTCGCCACTGGATATGTATGTTGCGCGTCAGACGTCAAAACAATTTTACGAGGGTATCCCAGACGATTCCAGAGTCTTCCATTGTGTTGTTGTCATCGACATATTTCGAGAGATTCTGAGATTGCACATTTCTGTTTAATCCAATACCTCGTGACAATAGTTTTATTTCTCTAAAATTCAAAATGGTGTTCATTTTTTTTCCCACTAGAACAAAGTGTTTCTAATCATTATGTATATGGTTATTAACAATAACATTATAACGATTATAAGGTTTTGCAATTATTATTATTGGCTATTTCTTTAATTAAACAACGCTTCTATAAGTTGAAGTAGGTAACAAAGGGCGATATATCAAGTATTTTATGTGACATTCATGTAAGTATTAAACTAATAGGTGTAATAAACACTATGAATTACGAATCATGTTTTCTATTATTTTTTCATTTATTATCCAACGGAAAAAATACAGTGACCACAATGGAATTGCGTGGTGAGGGGAAAATTAACGTGGCGACATGGACTTATAATTAAAAAAAAAAAGTTGTATGTATATATTATATGTATATTTTTTTACACCTTTATCAATACTAATATATAAAGAGGTAAAGTTTGTAAGTTTGGATGTTGGAGATAATCTCCGAAACTACTTATCCGATTTCAAAAATTCTTTCACCAGTATTTAGAATGGACATTCAGAGTGGACATTGTCTTTATATTATCCCGTTAGAATAAATGAGCTTTTCGTGGTGACTTATTTTACAACTAAAGTCAACGAAAAAATGGTCGAGCGATGCGTTTTTTACGCTGCCTTAACGGTAAGAGATATTTAAATACTTTCAATAGAGAAGTTGTAGAACTCGAAAAGTTCTATAAAAAAGTCCGCGATGACATATATCTATATGTTAAGGTTAATACACAAATTGATTAAAAGTTACTAAAAATCTACGCGGGCATAGCTAGTCGTCTTATAATTTGAGGTTCATTGATTACCTATATTTGTTGTTTTTATTTTTTGTTTTGAGTCTGAGGTTCATTGATTACTATAAATTGATACGTATACCAATCAATTCTGTCTTATTAAAGGCTTTGTTGCTGTTTAACCCAGCTTAGTCTGGGAAGGTTGCCGTGAAGGTAATCTTTTAGTCATTCCTCGGGTATTCGCAAGAAGTGTCCAAGCCAATTTTATTGAGAACTTTCTATACGAAGATGATGTATGCTGAAGGTCCCATTATATCGGTACATTCCACTCTATACTATAATGTTACTTCAGATAAGGAGATTATTTCAAGTCAATAAATCAAATGACTACATAATTCTATTTTGTAGAAAGATTTAAAGTATTTAAAAAACTAGCATCTACTTCCAAAAGGTTTAATGACTCCGAAGATATTAAGAGCAGAAATTGCGTCCAACCAACATACTCTTTGGAAAAATAATTTGAAAATACCGCGAAGTTAAGTGAAATTTTTGCGCGGTCAACAGTAATGGCGCGTGTCCACGGATGAGACATGTTTCAGAGTACGCGTAATTCTTACCGGGCTCCAATCATTCACGCCATTTTTGCTATTTGAGATCAGAGTGTAAATTTGACACCTCGATTTTAGCAAAGTTTCGACGCTAAATATTATCTCAACAGATATTTCGTCAGTCAAGTACGAACGAACGATTCTCGAGGATATGGCTGTAGATGTATGTCGTTAGGCATCAATTCAGTTATTCAATACTGTATTGAATTAACGCGATACAAAAATTTCATCCATATGTGATATCTCAGAAGTTTATCGGAAAAAGTAGTATGCATTATTCTCAACTCTGTGCTCTGTGCGCGCTTTCGAGACAAGTTTCCGTGGCGCATCTCATACGTGAACTCGCTCCATAAAGCCTCAGTTACGCATGCTTATTTAGTGGCACGTGAGCATGCGCAGTATCGACCTTCTCTAGGCCTTGCTTATTAGTGGCATGTGTGTACGCACATTGCTAGTAACGAGCATGCCACTAGCCATACAACCGCAGGTTGATTTATGAGCATGCCACTAAGTGGCATGTGTATCTGTACCTTAATCCTGTTTTGTAAATGACGTCACTAATGGAGGAAGGGATCACCGAAACAGTTTAGAGTGGTTCCAGGAATTGAGAGTCATAATTATTTGTGCCTATCTGGTATCACGTGCGCTCGATTGAATATTAATTGGTAATTTAGCATGCAGTTGTAGGTACATCACGCGATATCCTCAGCATGACATCATCATTCTTCGTCAGAGGTCAGAGCGCCGAGTCACCGTATTACCTTTCTCTCAACATCGGAGATCAGAGTAAACTTGCCCGGCAGTCAGCTAACCTTGACACAAGACGTCTAGCATTATTATTATATATTTTATGTTGCTGCTCCGCCTAAATTTTATAGGCGGAGCAATAGATCATGTAAAAAACATTAAAGGGGCACCTACTACTATTATAGCATACCTACTGGTCATTTTTTCTACGCTGCATTGGGCCCAATTTTTTGATTTACACCGTTGAAAGTGATTTATAATTTACCTACAGTTCAAATTAACACGCTACTGTAGTCAAACCTCCGAATTGTTAGTTTTTATTGTCCATTTTCATGTCCAATTGTTCAATTAAGTAGCAAAAGCTACTTAATTGGTGAACAGATTGAACGATTGGAATGTTTTGAGAGTTGACTTACATTTATAATATAAATTATAAGTTATAAGTAACATAAGGGTGTATCACTGAATCTGAATCTCCAAAAAATAAATTAAATAATTGCTTGATAATCTGTATATTTTTTAATATAGGTAGTGATGAAGACATCTCTGAACGTAGATACTTTGTGATATTTACTTAATAATGGAAGGACTAATCCATTTGCACGTACGCCAGCCAAACATAATGTAAGCATGTACATATTATTCTTTAATTAGTCAAGACATACCTACCATAACGCAACAGATGTAGTGTTATGTCGTGGAAAAACAACTTCGAATTCCATTGTAACTCAAAACGTAGCAAATAGTGCGTCATTTTATTGGCGTATTGGCAGAATACGGTATAGGTATGCTTATACTTTTGCAACGGCAAAGTTGAGTTGTGTTTTGACTTAAAAAATGATTGACTTGTAAGAATTAAACAAGTTATTACACAATAAGTTTAGAAATTTTAACCATAAATTTAATTAATTTTGATATTTTAATCACTTTTTATAAGAAAAATGCACAAACCGTATACGAGAAAGAATCGTCACTAATACGGTAGCTTGCGAGATTTTTGCAAAATGTTGAAAAATGATCGGAATTGAGTGCCATTGTTTAAAAAAAATAGTTGAGTCGTAGATTAAAATTTTACCCGCTTGTGTTTTGATATGTTCACCGGACGGGACAATAAGATTAAGAGTTGATTAGTTTTTTAATTCCATTATTAATATGGGATAATATATTTCTTTAGGTAGCATTATATCTCGAAATCGTGATATTTGTACGTACCAACATAATGACGATAATGTTTGGAACAAAATAACTATATATATACTCGCCCGGAGCGAAGTAAAACAGGGCGAAATGTAACGCGTGGAAATGTGAATAATGTCGTAACTTGGATTACGTTCAGAGGACACGATATCGGTATTGTAACATTCATTTGTGTTACGTACAATTTTTATTGACGACAGAACAGTGCCAGCGGTCAGGCATCAATGAAATTTGGAACGCTGAAGAATTTTTTATGAGTACATAAGTACTAGGTATTCGATTATTTCGAATAATTGTTACATAAAAACTTGCCCATACAAAATTACGCCCCGTTCCTTCGAAGAGAGTAGAGTACAACATAGACTAGGAGCCAGCGACCACCAGACTTGGGTACGTTATAGTATCAAACCTGAAATATTTTCTTATACTGTAGAAGGTAAGAAGGTTTGGATATTATGACATTCGAGTATGCAGGATTTTGGCAGATAACAGATAGTACAGGCACAAAATAATGAGTAAGTAAAACGTAAAAATATCAAACTTGATTAATTTACTAGGGTGATTGCTAGTAGTCTGCCATTTTACAGAAAAGTCATCTTTGGAATATCATTGTAAGTTCATTTTTGAAAGGTGGTTTAGAAAGTATGCATTAAAGAACAGGGAGTTTATTTTTATTATATTTATTGCTTTTTAAAATTAGCCTAACCATAAAAATTAAAATAATATTTTAATGAAAAATGTCTGTTTCGCCAGTAGTCGGCCATCTATGCGTCAGTTGTCGGCCACCTATGCGTCAGTAGTCGGCCATCAGATTTTAGCACAGGGCCGCCAGACGTCCTTTAGAAATTTGCGCTATATAAGCATTTTTTTTTCAATTTATACTTAAATCCTTTTAAGCCTTTCGACAAATCGTCTCAATTTGTTCATAGGTACGTTTAAAATACACTAATAATCACAAACTAGAAACTAGAAAGTGAATTATTTTTTTCGATTGGGCATTTTGGTTATATGTTAAAGCCGCTTTCATCTCCATTAATAATCCGATTAAGGTCCTCTAATACATCTTCATCGTTGTTTTCTATTATATAGGTTTTCAAGTCCTTTAACCAACTTCTTATATAATTTGCGTATTCTTAGTACTTACGCGCTAATAATGCTTTCCGCAATTCCGAATAATAAATACTATCTGTATTTTTTTTTTTTTTTCATCTTAGTAACGTGTTTTTATTTTTTCTGTCTTCACAATTTACTGCAAAGTAGTCGGAGTTCTTGTTTTTTAGAGGAAAATGACATTTTGCTAATGCTATTACAATATTATTAAAGATTCAACAATTCGTCAAACGTCAAATAACGATATAAAGTGATTTGGTTCCATTTGACGTGTTTTTTCCAATACCCATCCCTCGATGCGGTCCTGCAGTTTTGCCCTAGGAACATCAATTTCCAAACAATTTCTGATAAGCCGCGCGCGTTTTTTCCCTTCTCTTACTGCTTAAAGGGCGTTTTGAAGGCTATCATCAGTATACTGATATACAGTATACAGTATTAGTATACTAATGAAAAACGTATTTTAGATTTAATCGCCATTGATACAAAATTAATAATTTCTATATTTAGTTAACATTAGGATGATAAAAGATAAATTTCATCTACCAAAACCGTTCTAAGACGCTGCATGGCCGACTAATGATACATCAATTTTAACACGTCAATCAGTTGTCGGTCCCACACTTCAAGTTAAAAAAAACATATTATCAGTGTGTTAACTAGCGGCCGACCACTGGCTATTAGATAGTAGTGCTATTTTCACTAACATAACACATAAAATCTTAGTAAATTTTGTGTCATTAACAGCGTGAGAGACAAAAATAAAACCAATGTTCGCCGCCAGTAGTCGGCCGCCCCGGCCGACCACTGGATTTTGTAGAAAAAATTGTCCCAGTAACCGGCCGCACGAGTTTTAACATAAAAATATTGAAAATTTCTGTTTTATCCTTTTAACTCGTAAATTTAGTTCATGTTTTTGCCGATAAATGCTACTTTTACAGTGCAAACAAATTAATTGAACTTCTACTTAAAGTTTGAAAATTTTCTTAACGACGTTTCCGAAAAACCAGAATCAAAATTGATAGCTCATAACCACCGGCATATTTTTTGGGTCTACTTAAATGATACCTAAAATAAACGCAAGATGATGCAGTTTTGTGTTTCTTTCGCGGAATAGTGGCCGACTTCTTAGCATTCAAAAATATTATTGAATTATATTGCGAGTGTCAAGTTTATTCAAGTTGAAATAATTGGTGGCCGACTACTGAAGGTGGCCGGAACACTGGCGAAATCACCCTATACACTTATATTAATCATTTCCAGACGCTTTTCGGGGGTCATTTCTTCTGCCAGACGCTTTGGAGCTCTATAAATAATCATGTCATTTATGTTATAATGATAAATCTGAATTGTTTATATTTTATTCGGGCCACTATTTAATAATATTACCCAATATCTCATATTTTAACATTTTACTTACACATTCTTTTGTACTTATATCTCCTGTTAAAATCCCCCTAACTCAAATGTCATAATATCCAAACCTTCTTACCTACTATAGTGTGCAACTACAGAAATGTTTTCGATTTCGGTACTGTAATCTAAGTCCTACGGTCGCTGGCTCCTACTCTTAGATATGTCCGTGATCTTTGGCTCACTGCACTCGACTTTAATAATATAGCGTGGAAAATTTAAAATATCTCCTTAAAAACTAATAAATCACAAATCTAAAATTATCATATGACGTAGGATTTAAACATTTAAACATTATTATTTTTTATTTGCAGCACATACATTCCGTATATACACATATACATATATATATCGACTGCCCCAACGAACGAGGCAGTAACTCAATATTTTAGGTATTTGAGTTAGTACCATTTTTAGGTTTAGGCCATGATTGCCTACCTACAGCAAAGACAGCAGTATCTCAAATGCAATATTTAACAGATAAAAATATGAATTTTACAAAACTAGTAAATCAGTTAACCATTTTTCTTCCATGTAATAACGAAGTAAATAATGTAATAATAATGTAAATTATAATAAAATATCTCAATTACTAGTAAGATCGTCATAAATATTACCTACACACACAAAAAAAAATTGAGAAGATTAAAAAAAGAATTAGAAATCCGGTTCGAAACTTAAAAGTGTCCCCCTGAAAAATCGATTTATTTGATTTACTGCCTCGTTCGTTGGGGCAGTCGATATACAGACGTATAAATACATTGATATATTTCATAATTATATTATATTTTATTCCATACAATATATAATGTTACACGGAAACCGTAACGTACCATAAAGATAATTGAGTGGCAATATTCAAGAATAATAAATAAAAAAAATATTTCATAATATGAACCATAAAAAGTATGTCGTTTCGATTACATGTAAAATCGCCTTCTTAAAATTCCTAAAAACAGGTGTCTACATAACAATAATGTTTGTGTCGACTAAATGACCGCTGTGGTTTCATCGTTATGGAAATGACACCACTGACTGCCTGACTGGTTGAATAACACATAATTTAGCTGTGATGTGTGTTCTTGATGATCTTGAGGCTGCAATGCAACCACAGTTTTCAATATATTCCGAATCTAATTCTAATTAAATCTAATTTTAAAACCCCATAAATTTAATGTTAGATTTCACAAAATCCACCAACTGATAAATTGGCGTAATAATTAATAAAGAGAAATCTAAAGTAATGTAGGTCTTGATAACACTATTTATTTTGAAAATCTAATTAATACCCTAGTTGGTGGCTGGAAACTTACTTCGAAAGATCAAGGCCTACAAAACATATTTTCATCAGTCATTTACTTATTGTTAAAAAAACTGAGAAAATTTCGCATTATTATTTTATAGTCTTTATTACGTGTAATTATCGCCAGTGAATAGTTTCATGTTACACAATAATAATTTTGGATATAGTTATTTCAAATGGCGGCACACATTTGAATTCTCTATTTCACTGGGAACGGTAACAAACTTTCTAATGGAAAAATTAGTGCTCGTCGTATAAAGAGAAGAGAAAAATATTTTGTATGTTATGTATGCGATATTATGTTTATGATTATTATTATATTTCTTTATAAATGTTGTATATACCCACTGTGTATTTTGATAGGGAAAAGGTGAGTTTTCTTTTTAAAGTCATATATTTTAGCGCTATCAGCAGCAGCAACGAGTCAGATTTTTCATGAAGCTTCACGATGGACAATACGAAGATTTGAGAGACACGTTCCCACATGTATGTACTATGAATCTTTGGGTGATTTGGAGGTGCTTTTGGAGCAGCTTGCTTTTAGATCACCACCGTCATGCGACTCCAAAGGCGTAGAACGTTTGATGATTTCTTAACTCGATAAAACAAGTACAAAAATTACAATGACAATGATAGATACTCTAAGGGCCATAGCCTCCGGCCACCCGCCGGAGGTATGGGGACAGACTGACATGCCCACATAGGAGATGGGCCGCTTTTTATGTTATTTCTGAACAAAGGATTCCTGCTTGTCCGAGTGGTGCGTGCGAGCATGGAGTATTCGTCACGCCTGCCGATGTAACCCGTGCCCGTGCTTGTGTCCGGCGCGTGCCTGTGCCCGCATGGCCTGTGTCCTCGTGTCGCTGGATGGATCGCTGATGAATCCGCGACTATACTATGCACGTGTTGATGGTCCGTTCGGGACCGTGGCAGTGTATAGGGTAACCCCTACAATGACCCCTCTGCGAGTGGGTTGCCGACAGGGAATCCACGATCCTGGGCAGACCTCGCTGGTGGCGGTCCTGAAGGTTTATTTCCTTTGGCGTGCCGTTGTCCTTATGTCTGTTCCAGAAGTAACTTTTCGCTTTTATTTCTGTGTTTTTTTTTCGAGTCAATATTTCGCAGCGTCTTCTGTTACGAATGAATGACTGCGCCGCATGTCTTGTAGCTTGATAATCTATTGTTACTGAAGTGATTAGTCCAACATAGCACAGAGAATAAGTCAGAAATATTGATAAAAAATGCAAATTTTGATGTCGCTGCGGACATTTCACCCAAAGTGTAAAGAAGGTGAAAAATCTATATGACTATAATGACTATATGACTACTATATGAAGAAGACTCGTCATCCACCCTGTATATTACTATTTAATAGAAGTTAAATACAACAGAAAGTCAATTTCATTCATTCATTCAACGCACTGCTAAATTTTACTTACAAAAGACAATTACAAGACCAACAGAAAATGAATAAAAGCAGTCATACAAGACCGGTTCTTGAAATAGCATCAGGAAATCCTCCAGCCGGTAAAAACATTTCTAATCGATTCGGCGAGGGAACCAAATAAATTAGGCAATTTAAAACATTCGAGTACTTCTAAGATTTTTGTAATTTTGTATGGTAGGTAAACAATACAAGTACTCGTATAATGGTCGTTTCCGATTACATTTACAGATAGCTAAAAATGTATTAGTCACAAATGACCATTATAAAATGCTTATTTATCTATTATTATTATTATTTATCACCAATACCATTTACGTAATATTATATATTGTATAACATTCTTTCAGTGTTTGATGAACAATATCGACAACTGTTCAAATACTCATTTGTGCAGGAAAAATATAGATTTTCTCAGCGAAAATGAGTATATAATAAAAAATAGGTTATTTTGTGGATCACCTGAACAAATTAGTTTATTAAAAATATGTTTTTTTACTCATTCTAAATTATTTTTTGTTTATTATAAGCACTAGCCGTACGCCCGTGAAAAATCGCTTTAGTCTTGTCAATCAAAAATCATTTTAGTCTTGTTCGAACCACTAAGATCTACTTTCCCAAAACCTGACGATACTTGAAAACTAATCAATTCCTAACAGGTAGACTTTAAAAGTGAATCCGAAGATAGTCAGTAAATCAAAGACACATTTATATTTGCAGATTTGGTTTTATTCTGTCCTGAAGAAGGCACAAACGTTCTGTAACGGGTTGGCATTAAATAATATAATCCAATTATCTATAAATTATTGAATATTAGTTGAAATGTTTTTATGAACATTTTACAAAATTTTACGTTGTACTCGTATAATAAGTATTTATAGAGAAGTGATCAGTTCATTTTCTAGGAATACGTAAATAGAGAACTCACTGCAAAACCGGTTTGTCTACTAGAACTAATTATGTATTAAATTAATGTATTCCAAGTACATACCTACTGACATGAGAGATGTACAAAGTTTTTGCATTCATAAAAAAGTCTTTTATATTTAAATGAAGAATAAGGAACATCTATATTCAGTATCATTATATTTTACTTATCTTATAGTATATTATACAGACGAAATATTTTTTTTTATATGGGAAAGTAGATATGAAAGTTCATAGGGCTTACGACCTATCGTATGCCTGGCTTAAGTGATTACTTTACACAATGTAACTTTAACCAATTCCACCTCATTACGGATTACCAGATCTTTAAAAACTCTAATTAAAATATAGATATCTCATTATCAATAGCGACATCTGTACTGATTTATGGGAATAACAAAGTTTTCGACTACAGGTGGCAGTAGTAAAGATACAACTTACATACGAAACAACATGTGCAAGTTAAGCATATATCCATTTTTTTTATAGATGTGGTAATCTATTATGGGTGGAATTGTGAACGTTATATTATGTAAAGTGATCACGCTAGCCGTACAATATGCGGTTACTCCTACGAACACCCAAAGAGACTTCCATACCTACTTTTCCATATATATACAGTTTCGTCTCTATGAGTATCTATAATGCATGTCCCCCTGGTGACAAAATCCAGTTTTGTGTTCTTGAAAAATCTGAACGTACTCAAAATATTTTGAATAATATATTTTATTTTCTACGTAAAAAAAACAAATAAAAATTTCAGTTTTAAAGCAGTAAAAATTATTGCGACTGAACGTCGTGTGATTAGTACTTTACTAAATAAAAAATAATGTTCGCAAGCGAATAACGTAATTTTTTCTCTCTGCTGACCCTACCGAGCTCCGGTTGGTTGTTACATTGTTTTGCCTTCCGGGCCTTCCGTAATAATAAGGTTGCGGTACCAGACGTCACGTGTGGCCCAACAGATATTCATCCGTATTCTGGAAATAACAATGTCTGGATCTTTAAGATCTTTATCCCAACACTTAATAGACGATAATAAAAATTAAAAATGTCCAGAGCAGATTTTGTAATTCTACGGCTCAAATACACTGTATTAGAAGATGATATAAGAAGATTGTTTCTTACAGTCGTATTAATTTCTTCATCCACAGCGTCCAGATGAAATATCGTGGCTAAACTTGTCATGACCACGTTCGGCGTTACCGCGTATTCAAATCTTCCCATCTTGACAGATAACAATTTTCATCTTTCTCCCTCCCTCATAGAAACAAACACCGACGTAAAGCTATCTCTCGTTTATTTTTAATTTTTATTATCGTCTATTAAGTGTTGGGATAAAGATCTTAAAGATCCAGACATATCTGTCAAAAAATGTCAAGGTAGGAAGATTTGAATACGCGGTAACGCCGAACGCGGTCATTATAAGTTTAGCCATGATATTTCATCTGGACGCTGTGGATGAAGAAATTAATACGATTGTAAGAAACAATCTTTCTTATATCATCTTTTAATACAGTGCATTTGAGCCGTAGAATTACAAAATCCGCTCTGGACATTTTTAATTTTTATTATCGTCTATTAAGTGTTGGGATAAAGATCTTAAAGATCCAGACATTGTTATTTTCAGAATCGGGCCGATTGTGTTTCGTGATCGAACTATTTTCCAGTAACCTTTCCTCTCGGCACCACGCCTTGTCCACTGCCGGTACCGTTCAGGCGGACGCGGTGTTTCAACAGCTCTAGAAAATAATGGCATTATTCTATTTCTCTTAGCGAAGGCCAACCTGTGGAAGTTGAAAACTTTTGTTGTTTTTGTTGAAAACTAACCTTTGTTGTTTGAGTTGAAAACTAACCCATAAGAAACAAGTTTCTATTATACTCCCTTTCTCATTTACTAGTTGAAACGGGTTTGGCGCTTAGCCCACTCGTTGGGCTTGAGTCGGGCGACGCTACGAAAGGGAGTAATAAAAAATTTCGAAAAATCCAAAATTATACTTTTATTTATTTTTTATTTATTTATTTATTTAATTTTCATGGAAGACCAACAGCACAACAAAGAAGCATATAAAACATTGACATAATATAGATGGCCAATAACAGGTCTCCACATTTAGATATATGTTAGTAATGATAAATATATATATATATATAAATATATAAGGCATAAATATATATATAAATATATAAGGCATATTAAAAATTATGTAGAAAGAAAGAATAAAAAATACTATAATTATTAATTTTTTTAAACGAAAATTTGTTAGATCATTTTTATCGTCGCCACGACTCTGCACGCCATGACTGCTACGTCACGACTGCAAAGTTTCAGCTCGATCGGATCACGGAAAAAGGGTTAAAAATCGATCCAAAATTTTTTCGACAGACAAGCGAGCAGTCGCTACGAGATAAAAGAAAGGGAGTAAAAATGAGATCAATTTAGATCATCGTCCACGTTGATAGTGATAAATTCCAGCCTTCCTGACAGTACTCCTCCACTTTTCTCGACATGTCGCATACTTGAGGTCTGTCGAGAAGAAAGAAGAGCATGTTGCTTTTATCTCGAAGTCTCACGTCGAGCCTTTCCATGGCCCGCTGTGTACACTTTAATTTGTGTATGCTTTTTTCTGTTAGTGTTGTTGTTTCTAGGCCATATGTCAACATCGGTAGGACATATTTATCGAACATTTTTCTTGTCAGGCATACTGGGATTTCTCTATTTTCAAACAAGTGTTTCAATTTACCAAATGCTGCCCAGCCCAGACCTATTCTTCTTGGTAGTTCTGCTGTTTGGTTTTCTTTTCCCAGCTTTATCTTATGACCAAGGTACACATATTCGTCAACGGTTTCTATTATCCAATTATCTATTGTGAATTTATGTTTGGATATGGTTATTTTTTTGTTTTTATAATAAAATTTAATTGGCTTTAAATGTTTCATTTCGATCCCACTGCCGCGAACCCGTGACATAAACATTAGCAAGAGTTGACAAGTCCAGAACATGCACATCGCTCTAACATAAACCAATGGATCAATAGATGTAAAATAGAGTGTACAACGATAAGATATACCAGCAAGAGGTTATCAAAGACTGAATCTTAACGGGATCGTCCAGAGATGGATGACATTTTAGTGAAGGCGGTTATGGGCTTCCTAGTTCCACTCGAGTCCACGAGGCACTTAAAGAAGAGATACTAACATTAATATAATACATTTTTTGTAAATGCATGTCATACTTCCTAATCCTGCGGATAAATAGTCAAAGTACATGGATCGCTATAAATATCCATCAACGTATGCGTCTATTTTCATTGAAAACATTTATAGATTTTTCGCGTCTTCCATATGCGTGCACTTGTCACTACTGTTAAATATTTATTATATTTATAAAACATTTTCGTGATTTAATCATAGTTCATATTGTGTTAGATATTTATATTGAATGATTAATAAATATATAAAATTGTTTCAGCACAAGAATCATAGTTTTAAAACTCTTATTGTTGATAGGGTGTAATATAGTTTTGCCATAATAGTAATATAAAATAGTCTACAGGGAAAAACTAAGTTTTACGCAAGTAGCATTAATTTAAGTGACAGGCTAAGTGACGAGTTTGAGTCCGGTTCTCTGGGTTGGCCCGGTAATTATAGGAGGTATCCTCAGAGCACAGGAAAAACCTCACGAACGCTATCAATTCAGCCTGTAATTATCTCCCGCTAAGCGAAATCATATCATCAAATCAAATCATCAAGTTATATCAGCGAATCAAATCATACGTCGAATGCAATTAGCAATAGAGATGGAAATAATTAATCGACCATGGCATAGTTTGAAAAAATACTCAACAGATACGTGGGGCATAAAAACAAAGGCAGCTATATCCAAAATAATTTAATGCAGTCATAGAGTATTTATATTGTACTGAATTTGCGATTGTATAGGAAACATGATTTTGGAAGGGATAGATACATAAAATCTAGAATTTAAATTAATGATAAGTTAGTACTCTTCGATGACTTTTTCGGTGTTTGTAATTTTTTCTAAATTGCTCCCTTTGCTTTTATGTCAAATATAAGTATATTATGTCAAAATATAAGTAATATTAAGTTAAAAATATCATAGAACGAAAAATAAACGAAAAAAAGAAAAATAAACGCAATTTGTATGAATACATAAATAAATGACACTCTCAAAGATTTGGTAGTTACTGCATGGTGCAACTTCTGTTACGCGACAGGGACGCCCTCCCTCATACGCCAATTTATACTGGTACGTCTATAACATAAGGCATAAGAGTGAATGCTTTATCGTCTGGCAATGCAATCACTTTCCTCTGAATACTAAAAAAGATCTAAATTTTATTCACAATTCCTGATTTCGGCTATTTTATCAAGACACGGTACGCTTTGATGTGCGTGAGCTTTGGAATACGAACACGTTTCCGGAAAAAATGTGCTCGCAATCCAAAATTTAACTGTCCTATTATTTTACCTGAGCGCGCTAATACATTTTCACGCAAATCGAATTCACGCTAAGCGAGGTTTTCCCGTGAAACTGATTTGAATTTTTTGTATTTATAGCCGTACGAAAGGTACCAATTCTGAATTTTTAAAACTTATAAAAATATAACAAGATTTTTAGAGTTCAATATTTTTTATCCAAAACAGAATGATCGTTTTGGATAATTATATATATTCAAATTAATAAAAATGATTAAAAAATTAAAATAGGTATTCTGAAGTTTGTTGGCCGTCTTATCAGTGTTATTTATCCCTGGAAGACGCCATTAGTTAGTAAGATGGTAGGATATTTCTTCCATTCTTGCATGTTTGATATTGTAATGAAATAGCAAAAGAGATTACGTACAGAATCCCTCGTAATATGTCAATGACGACAATACCATCTGCACCTCTAGGACCTTCCGCTACATTCTGGAACACACTACCGCACTCTGGAATTAGCTACATCATTAGAGGAACACCTGTAAAAGCCTAGAAACTTCTCATAAACACTAGAATAATCCGGGAGATTCGATAATTCAGTTTTTGAATATAAATAGCGCGGATCTAGGCCGCCGCGCAGTAGTCATTTGACAGTTCGTTCAGTGCGAAGTACGCGCGAGCCGCAAGACGCAAAGGAATCGAAGCGTTAAATAAAGCAAGTACTCACCAAAGTGGCGAAATAAACCGGAGCGATTAATACGAGCAAGAATTGCTTAGAATGTTCTAGTGAATGTTAAATGCGTATTACCCAGCGATAATAAAGAATTTATAGACGAGCGATAAATTACGAAAAAGTATAATTTTAAGAATAGCGTTCAGTTTAATTCGTCTTAAGTGAGTTTGTACATAAAATAGTTAATTAATCATTAGTTAATAAATCGCTAATCAATTTCCAGTGATTTTATTTATTCCTCCCTATGTCACAACACGGGACAATATTCTTATTCTTCATCTCAGTGTTGCATCTTTCTTCATATTGCATCTAATTTCATCTCAGTGCATCTAATTTCATCTCAGTTTTCCCATCTTTAATGACATATTTGATGTTAGACGTAAACATGATATACTGTGTGAAGATTGTAGCCTAATGTATTTACCTATTATTTGTCTTCATTTTTCACCCTCTTGGGAATCGGGAAGAATTTGTTTGCGCACTAGAGAGGAGAGCCCGGCAATCGTAATACCAGTAATAACGATTTATTATTTCTCGATAAAAATAACTCGACAAATAAAATTTAACAAACGATTGAGCAGTTCTCAGTAATCAATTGATAAGGGAACTCGATCTAAATTGGTTAATTGTAGTGAGAGATAAATTGCCACTTTTATTACTTACTTACTGATTGTATGATAGTATCACAGAACAGAAAATAAATTAATAAAACATTAGCACCCAAATAGTAGGTATTTAAATATTTCATTAATAAATTAATACCTTTCATTGCGCACATTCACAGCTTCCGATCTATATAAATCTATACCTACAAAACTCAATGTCTATCTGTCTGTCTATATTCTATACAAATCTACACCGTTTGAACAATCTGGCCCAAATTTTGTATACTTAATCCTTAGGACCCTGCATGTAACATAGGCAACATTTCTTCCTGTAGTGAAGACGAAATTAAATTTAATATTTTTAATTCAAATTTTAAAATGATACCATTCGCCCTCCCCCCGACAATCTCCTCCTTCCCCACCCATATTTATAAATTAAAAGGAATGCAATAGTTAATTTTTTTTTTTAAATCTTATAGAATATTGATTATTATATTATCTATAATTAGGTTGTATTCCGAAAATAAAATACAATCGTACATATGAACAACGTACAGAACTCAAGCAAACATTTCTTAGTTGCATTTTACAACTTTGATAAAAAAAGTCCAGTCAATCCCTACCACTCTCCGGACAACACATCCACCTCCTGCCTGTTACCCGTGCAATGCCGGGTATGGACCGCTATTAAGTAAATAAAAATTAAACCAAAATATAGCAAACCACGACCAAACTAAGTATATTTTGAATATATATTTGTTAGTAGTATACAATTGTATCCTGACGAAGGGGCCGTGGGCTCTGAAACATTTTTCAATACAAAAGTGGTGAAAACCAAATTCATTTTTTAAATTATATATATATTTTTTTAATAAATTTGAAATGGAGATATTTCAATTCACAATATTTTCGGACAAATAATAAGAATCACATTATTTTCAGATACTTAATTTAGCTAGTGATTGTGACTTTGAAATGTCTATGATTGAGTCATGGAGCCTGTCCAGATGGCGCGTTAGCTCGTCAAGTTAATTTTATCATGTCCGACACGCCGCAATTTCACATTAATTTATGGTACATTTTTCATATATTTTTATTTAGTGTTGTATTACGAGTAGGTACCCATGAAGAGATTTGAGTTCAAAAATAACATCAATGAAATGATTTCCTGTGTAGTAATGCATATTATGGGTAAACATAAAAGGTTAATCGTCGCCGAGGTTACTGACGAGGAAACCGGGGGGGCGACCACATCAGCAGGTAGCTCGTAGGTGTAGTTATTTATATTTTAAATTGGCGAGTTTTCCCGCTTGTACCCCGAGGTCGATTTTACTGATTCATTAACTTTATCGTCCCATAATATACATTCATAAAAACTTTCAATGTTTCAATAAAGTCTAACATTATTCATGGTCCGGATTTTGATTTCGCATTTACTGTCAATTAGTATTTTCTTTATGTGACACATTTTCTTGCAACTACGCACACACTCTCTTTCTCTTTTTACTACCAGTTTTCGCCAGTCCAGCCAGCAAGTCCCGATTATCTCTCAGACTCCATTTGATTAACGTTATTTTATTTCCATCTTATTGGAGCTCGACCTTTCGCCCTTCTTTCTTTTCTACATTCGCTTCGCTATTTTGAGTATTAAATTTGAAAACAGGATAAATATAATAAATACATATGTTTATTTACACGACAGATACACCTTTGATTGAGGATTCAATTAAATTAGTGAAAGAGGTATAATTGTATTGTTATTATTTTCACTATGATATTAATGACTTGTAGAGAATGTACAAATTTCAAGTTTTCTACTAATAATTTACATAAAAAGCTCAAGTGTCTTCTTCGGCATTATCTAACATATGAATTTAATAATGTCCGTATTTACGGAAATATTACAGGTTTAATCGGCTTAGTAGACTTATGGTAATGCGTGGCTAGGGAAAGGTTACGCTGAACGACAATAATGAAAAAAAAATCTTTCAGAAGTCTTTCACTCAATCAAAATATAAAATGAGAAAATGTAACGAAGTCTAATTTTTTTCCAGACTTCAAAATTTTCAGGAACATTCTGATATATTTGAAAGAGATGATACTACGACGCGCTGAAATATAATGGTTACTATAGGCGACAGATGCATACAGCATGTCATACAGCGATGTTTGATTGCCTAAAAAAGCATACTTTGGAAGCGGAGCTTTTTGTAAACAAACAAAAACCTCACGGATAAGCTAGGATTTTATTTGGGACATACTTACGTCATTTTTAAGAATCTTCTAAGATCAGCGAAGGATTGAGATCTGTAGAATGGGACGGTGTTTGGGTGCAGTATTTTTATACGTGGGACAGACAGTAGATAATGTACCTAGTACATCACCTCCAAAAGGATTGACTTGCGTAAAATAGCGGACAAGTTCGGCCATCCAAAAAAAACACATTGACTAAGCATTTTCTGGATATTATTATTGTATATATTGTTATACATTACTTTGATTGTAAAAAAGCCCAAAAGTTATCATGCACTCGTCTGTAAGAGGCACTCAAAATTTATAACTCATTGGACATGAATGAAAATGATGGCTTTAAAATAAAACTAACTAACCAACTAACCATCACGCCATTTTCTCGCAGGGGTAGGCAGAGAGGATAAAAACGCTATTTCTTCTATCTTGACACACCACTTTTGCTCCAGCTACATTCATACATCTTCTCATGTTCTGCGGTTGTCTTCTAATTTGTTCATTCATCACTCTATGGCTTTAAAACAAAAACATCAAAAATTAATATTTTTGTTAATTTACTAAATAAAATATAACTTATTGTAACGTGACCGTAGAAATGAAAAGAATTACACGTAATCGAGAGTTTTACAGTAGGTACTCTGGATGGTTTATAGTAATTTATAAATGACCGGAAACGCTTTTCGGAGTAAGCCAATCATACTCGAAACTTCGCTAAATGACATTCCCTAATTAAAGGGCGACTTAACCGCTACGGGAAACAGTTTTATAGTGACAGTTCGGCGATGTCAGAGAAGCGAGTGAAACCGTGCGATTGACCAGAAAGAAGCGATAGACAAAAGTACCTATCCTATAAGACAGAGTTTAAGTACTGCCCTGATGAAGCTTGAGTCAAGCGAAACCGATTGGCGTGATATTTAATAAAACTCGTGGGTTAAATGCAAAGTGATTTTGAAGAGTATATTATATGTAAATATGAGTAGGGAAAGATTATTATGAGAATACGAAAAAAAACCTTGTTAGGCAAATTTCATAAAATTTTTCTTCTTTATTTTCATTTCTTCTTACTTTTGACCGTTATTACGGAATCCGAAGATAAATAAAAAAAGCTTAGTATGCCGTAGGATTGAGATCGCCGAGAAGTAGTGCAAATGAAATGAAGAATGCGGGATGATTGGAACGTGCTGCGAAATATATTACTGGGGAACTGGGGCGGAAGTTGGATGCTGGGGAATGTCTAGAAATTATTGGGAAAATTCAATATCAGGCTGGTGCGGGCTGATAAAACAAATGGCCGGGTGGGAAAAATGGTTCAGTGAACTAAAAACTTCAATATCTACCTTCAACGTTGGCCGCCGCAGTACTTCAACTAGTTTATAATGAAAACTAGCTTGGTAAATTATATTTGCAAGCAACTAACTAATAAACTAACCGCCATGCAGTTTTTCCGCAGGGACAATAAGAGAGGATATAACGTCATTTTTCGAGGACCCCTTCTGCTCCTGTTTCCTTTAACATTCACTCATATATTTTCTTTACTACCCTCTCCTCGCTCTTGCCTTTAAACCACATGACTAAGCAAAGTTAACGATCCTTTCTTTACCCTATCAATTAGACTACAGTCAGCATTACATACTTCTATTTTATTCGTTCTGAACTATATCGTATATAGATTTTACATATGCACCCAAGCGACCGCAATTTCATTGCATTCAGAACACAGTTCACTTTAAATATTATTCAATAGCGACCAAAATTAAATATTTATTTTTATTATGAGAGTGCGACGTATTATATATTAATCGATTATGTAACAATTATTTTTTTCGGAGGATGGGCCTGTTAAAAAGCTTCAGCAGGCGTGAGAAGATGTATGAATGTGGGCGAAGAAAAAGTTGTGAGTTTGAAGAATGTGCGGTTCTATCCTTTCTGCCTACTCCTGCGGGAAACGACGTTTTAGTTAGTTATAAGTATTTCTTGATTCGTTTTTTAATAATTAAAATGTAACATGTACCTGCAGAGTTCATTAGTTGTTCATTTAAATATTCATATTACTGTTTTAATTTATAGTTCGTTAATTTTTAATCATAAATTGCAGACACGCTTCCAGTAAGACGCTTGTCTTTACGCCTTTTTTTAAGATTTGGTAAATAAAATTGCTAAATTGACACTACCCTGGGCACTTTTCTTGGTTACTTTTTCACTTGGGGAGACCTCAAGACAAAAGTATTTTGCCTCGAAAATTTTCGCTATAGAGAGTAGGTTTCTGATGAAAAACCTAGTAAGTCTAGATGGTCCTTACTTTATAAAGGTTTTCGACTGTAAATTAGAAAATAAATCAAGGAATGTGAAAATAATACCAATACATCGAATAACGTGATTGACACGAACATTGTGACGTTTCAACGTGACGCTACAATGACGACATGAAACATCTACATAACATATATATACTAGTACAGAGTACCTACACATTATTAACCGATAGTCAGTTCCCTTTCACCATTTAAAATATTTATTACTCACCGTGAAGTTAATGTTTCGATTTTAGGTTATTTTGGGCGAGGCATCGATTATTGGTATCAAAATAATAAATATACTGTGTAAGCATTGAATTATTAATACAAACTAGCACTCTAGAGGCTTCGCAGGTTGCTCCCGCTTGGCTGTCCTCTGTTTTATTTCACTTCTTGGCATAATACAATCGATTATTTGTGGTACAAGTCTCTTTTATTATGAAATATTAAATATTTTTGTTTAAAATAATAACATAGAAAATAAGTAGAGTATCGCAATATTTTGTTTTTAATAAAAAACACCTTTTTGCGGTCGATAGATACGGATACAGAAAATTACTTTCTTATGTTAAAGATAAGTTATCGTTAAGAAAATATCAGATAAGTAATAAAAAGTAAATAAGAAAATCGATATTTGCAAATTTGGTTGAGGCAATGGCTAAAATAAATGTACGAATTTCGTACGCTACGTTGAATAATATTTAATACCTGATTTTGAATTTATAACGATAATTTGTTTTGTATCTTTTGTTTTGTAATTCTAATAACGAGATGAGCTTGTTTGCTTTAGCGGTATACACTCACTTTGTGATCAAATAATTATGAAAAAGTGTCAATTTGTACGCGTATTTATTAAAAAATATATAGTTATTAATTTTTCACTGAAGATGCATATCTTAAATGAAAATTATTTTAATTTTGAAAAACTAACAAACTTAGTATACACCACATTGATTATTTTTAACGTTGACCGGTTTCGATACCAATATATATCTTTGTCAGGACGGACGCACATTAAATATGTAAAACAATCAAGTTAGCTGGGGGCGTGGCCTCATTCGTGGTGGAGGTATGGAGTGAACATTGGCAGGGAGATATTGAAATGAGGATGAATTACGACATCAGAGACATAGTGTGAAACTCCGAAA